>VDFB02006327.1:0-48476 GCA_007258455.2 Sequoia sempervirens
GTATATTTTCTATTCCCTTGGTTAAGGCGGAAAATTGAGAGCACAAACTGGAGAATTGTCAATATTCTGATGTGGTGGGCACAGGTAAGAACAAAGAAGATTGTTTCTGTCTTTATGCTATAAAGTAGAAACATGTAATTTGGTATTCCTTTCCAAAGAAATAATATGAAAAGGCATTAGAAAATGAATATTGAACTTAACCACAGCAATTAAATTTAAGTAGTGGGTTTACTTCTGAAGACTTTGTTTCAACCTGGTCAAGATTTTATCACATTAAAGTGCAATTGTTAGTTCAAATTAAGTACACAAATCTACTGGAGGAAAAATACTAATATTGTTTTCTTGCAGCCTCGGCTTTATGTCGGACGGGGAATGCATGAGAGTCAGTTTTCTCTTTTCAAGTAAGTTTAATAGCATCTCCCGATTCTTATTTTTTGGGGTAAATTACCTTACGATCATTTCCTTTATTCTGCTCTAGCTACATTTGTATATTCTATTAACTTGATTAGGGCAATTCTGCCAGGTACACAATGTTCTGGATCCTACTTCTTATTACTAAGGTTACTTTTAGCTACTACATTGAGGTACTTTTCTAGCTTGCAACTGTTATGTGTCATCTGCATAATATACTCATTTTCCTTTTACAAAACAGATAGAAAGGTGCCATGACTATGAAAGAGTTTGATCTTTATTGGAAGCATAGTTGAAATTAAATGACTCCTTTGCACTATAACTCAAATGGCATAGAAGAGATCAATACATGTTTAACTCATCTGGTTGAATCTATTCAAATCTGAAGAGCTTTGAGATTTCTTTTCATTGTGAATTCATTGTACTCTGATTTTTAATTGTTATACAGTCTTATACTTAGAATCAACTTTTGGAATGGTCTATAATAGAAACTATGCCATATAAATTGCAGATTAAGCCACTAATTAAGCCTACACAAGCTATCATGAGAATGAGTATTAACACATTTGAGTGGCATGAGTTTTTCCCACAAGGTTAGTTTGTTTGCATCATTTGGTTTTGGTCAGACATCTAAGATCAAATCAGCTCTTACTAATATATGTGTTATTGGGATTGCAGAAAAAAATAATCTTGGTGTGGTGCTTGCTCTTTGGACTCCAATAGTGCTTGTGAGCTAGATGATTGAATTTGCTCAATTTATTTTTGAAGAGCGTAAGGCTTTTAACACTTATGTTTTAACGGTTTTTGGATAATAGATATATGTTGGTTATTTATCTGCAGGTATATTTCATGGACACACAAATTTGGTATTCCATCTTCTCCACCTTGTTTGGAGGTATCTATGGTGCATTTCGCCGACTTGGTGAGGTGTGTTAATTTCAATAGTAGCAGATTTGATGCTTTTTCCCCATAGATTTTTCTAGAATGAAACTTCTTTGATTTGTTCATTTGTTGTTTCTTATTTTTGTTGCTGATCTGTCTATTCTCTCTGATTTCAGATTCGCACATTAGGAATGCTAAGGTCGAGATTCCAATCTTTGCCTGGAGCTTTCAATGCACGTCTGGTGCCACCTTCTGGAGAGAAACAAGAGACCAAGGGTCGGAAGAGGCGATTCCTATCACTTATGTCACAAAAGTTTGAAGAGGTTCTGTTTTACTCCATCAATGATATCTTTTTCAAAGAAAAGCAATTAGTATACACCAGAAATTTAACTTGAATTATATATCCAAATAATGCTGCTATTGTAGGTTAAGGCAGACAAAATAGAGGAGTTTGCTAAATTTGCTCAACTCTGGAACCAAGTGATTACAAGTTTTCGTGCAGAGGATCTGATAAACAAAAGGTGATTGTTGCCCTTCAAGTCAAAATAGGTAGATTGCTATTGGTCTTTACAGGAATTAATGTTGTTTGATCCAATGGCATGCAGAGAGATGGATCTATTACTTGTTCCTTATTCTTCAGATCGTGAATTACCTATCATTCAATGGCCACCATTCTTACTTGCTAGCAAGGTATTGCATTTTATCTGATAGGTCTTCCATTTTATATAGCTTTTTCCTTTTTCAATGTGGCTTTGTTTCTGATCCTTTCCTTTCCTGATTCAGATACCAATAGCATTACACATGGCTAAAGATTTTAAAGGAAGCTATGAAGAGCTTAAAAAAAAAATAGAGAATGATGGTAACATGGGCCATGCGGTTAAAGAATGCTACCAGTCATTTAAACACATTCTGAGAACAATTGTCGTTGGCAAACAGGATAAAAGGTAAACTTATTAGTTGTTCTGGAGAAGAGGCTCATGATTATGCATAGTTCTTTTCTTCATAAACCATGGATGGAATCTAGTTTTACCACAAATACCTTAATAATATGATTTACAAATGTAACAATCTTCAGAAATATCTCTCTTTTCTACTGTATTTTCCAATTTCTTTTTTCTTGCTGATATTACTTCATAATTTACTTGTGATCGTTCAATTTATCAGTGTGATTGATGAGATTATTTTGAAAGTGGACGAGAGTATTGATTCTGGTAAACTACTGGATCATTTCAACATGAAGGAAATTCACTTATTGAACTCAAAGATTGTGGAACTCATAGAGCTTTTGGTAATGTTTTACTTTTTGTTATTTTTCGCATTGCCTCTCTTAATAATAGTATCTTAGAACTTCCACGATGCAATTTCCTTTAGGGATGTGAAGTTAATTTGTGTGCATGTTTACAGTTGAAAAGCGACAAGACTATACCCGTGGAGAAAAATCATAAGACCTCATTTGATGAGAAAAATGATGAGAGTATATCTGGGGAGAAAGAGACTATATCTCGAGTTATTATTCTACTTCAAGACATGTTGGAGGTGGTCACTCGAGATATGATTAAGGATGACCAAGGGTGAGGTTCCTTATCCAGTTGATTATTTCACAGTTCATATGCATTGGCTATACATCAACTGATCCTACTTGATGTTAACTTGCAGATTTTTAGATTTAAGCCACGGTTCACTTTTAAGGCAGGAATATGAAACCACAGGTGAAAACAATTTACAGTTATTCGCATCTGATGGTGCAGTGAAGATTCCAACAAATGATGCTTGGATGGAACAGGTACCCTACTTTAGTCAACAATTTTGAGCAAATATATATTTTCCAGATTACGTGTCCAGGTAGACACCAAAAAAAATGTAATCATTTGAATGGCTAGAGAAGGGATGTGTATTTATGTTTTTAGTGATGGTATGAATATTGTGTAAAATGAGTCTACAGGATACTGCATTCTATGCAAATATAATCTCTCTAATTCTGCATAGGCTCCACTTGAATCTATTTGTTTTGTTTGACAGATCAAGAGGCTTCATTTACTATTGACTGTTACAGAATCAGCTATGGATGTTCCTGTGAACTTGGAAGCACGACGTCGTATTGCCTTCTTTACAAATTCCTTGTTTATGGATATGCCAAATGCACCCAAAGTTCGTCATATGTTATCATTCAGGTAAGCCTGTTTTGTTGCCCTATAGATCACTGTCATTTTAGATGGTTTCATTTTGAATATTAGATGTTTAAAAACAAATTTAGTTGGTATTCAATTTTCCTTCTAGCATTAAAAATCTCTTTGCATTTTAATTTGTCTTTTGTGAGACAACATAAAATGGAGTAGTGTGTATGGTAAATTGTTCTTAAAATCTTTGAGAGAAAGCTTTCTAAGATCTAACTAAACCTAAAATTAACCTTAAACTAAGACAATAGACAAGATTTATAGATCTGCATACTATACAAGATTTTTCTAAGGGGGTTTGCGTAAATGAGTATGACTAAGCGTCTATGTTTTTGTCCTAGATACATGTGTCGGATTGTTAACAGTCAAGCCTTGCAGATAAGATTTTCAGATATTGACTGAGAAGAAACTTTCTAAACATAAACAAACACAACTTCCTATTGGTTAAACAGAGGCTAGTATTCTGATGTAAACAAGATTTGAAGTAAATATCAATTTGAACAATACATGATTCTAGGAATTGAAAGCCTATGTTGCATGCAAAGCTGCAACGTAGATAGAGGAATATCATCAATTCAAAGCTCGACTTAATAAGATTTACTCTCAATTTAATTCATGAAATACAAACAACATAAAAGAGATCAAGAGATAACAGATGGAGCGATAGTTTAGTGGCACAAGCATAGCATCAGCTACCATTCCAAATATCTTGTGGCCAAGGAATTCATTTATAGGTTACAATGAATAGCTTTTAGGGCTTTGAGAACACTAATTAAATATCCTAAAAAAATCGTTTTCAAGCAAAACAGTCCAAAGCTGTAAAAAAAGTGGAAAGAAAGAAACTTTAAAGAAAACATTCCAAAACAACTAAGAGAATACAACTAACAAAATTGGGCTAAAAATAGGCCCTTAGCTACTCTTCGGAATAGAAGACTAGAAATAGCTGCCACAGGTTATGTTCACTGCTAAAAGTAGCTATTAGCATATGAGTGACCTTTTAGGATTTTAGAGGAATTTCCACACTGAACCATGTGAATCTCTAGTTCTCTTGAAGAGAACTGAAACCTTGATGGTTAGCCTGGTAACAACATCATCAATCTAGTTTGCTGACATGAAACTAAATCCCATACTTCAAATCTTTGCAACCTGCTCAAGTATCCTATCGAAATGGTAGATTTTAACCACAAATCTGCATCAAATATATGAAATACAAGGTGGCTCGATTAATTCTAGAATATAGTTTTTAGATGAACAAAAGCCTAGCATTAAAAGCCCTTGTTTATGCTTTAATTAAGGTATTGAGTATCTTCATGACCTAAGGGTTGAATAGCAATTACTTCAGTATTTAGGAGATGACTCCAAAACTCTGTCTCAGAATTAGGATTAGAAATCCACATATTTTTGAGAATTAGTATTAGGATATTTAAAATGATTTGGTTGAAGATACAATTTTTTGTAATAGCAATAGTGTTGGTAAGTTTGAATTTGTAGTTTCTCTAGTTCTTTGTGATAGATAAGGTCTATGATACTGAATTGACATGTATATAGGCTGATTTCATGTATGAAATGTCCCAAAATCGGATCTTGGTTTGAATTTCCTAGGATTTGACTAGGGTATTCATTTTTCCCGCTTGAAACATTTATGAGTTTTTCCTATCAAATCCAATCGACTCCAATGAAAAGATGGTGATTCCGAATCAAATCTTGATTGTTTCAACCTACAAAAATGATTTCCAAAGGTTCTTTTTTGATTCCCTAGACATTGTCACATCATTGTCAGAATGAATTTTATCATTATCAATTTTTTATTTTTTTCTTTAATTGTTGGTAGAGGGGTCGGTAGTGGCCTTTCTCACCATGGGAGTAGTGAAGGACTCGAGATGAAGTGATGCCTCCATTGAAAGCTTCCTCCAAGATTTGAAGTATTCAACTTCCTGCCATCTCCTACTGTCCAATTGAATCCTTCTTGCCCAATGATTGATCCTTCCCTTTGCACTTATGGGTTTGTGGCTGATCCATTCTTTGATGCACACTACCCAAATCCTTCTTGAACTTAGGGTAAAATATTATTTAAGTTTAGCTTTAATTTTAGGTTTCTTATTTATAAGAATTTTACTAAATTTTATATCATTTATTAAAATTATTAATCTTACAATTCTTTTTAATGAAGTTTATTGCATAGATTACATACTCTGTGATTAATCGCTGAGTGGCCGAGTACTCTCCCATTTTTTGCTTGGGCAAGTACTATCCGCTTTTACTGTCGGCTGAAGATGCAAAAAAAAATTGCCGTTTTTTTTCAGAAAACTCGCGGAAAACCCTCAAAGTACTCGCAAAAAACCCTGGAACAGATGAAACACGCTTTTCATGTGCTTGTTTTCGCACGATTTTGACGCATTTTTGGCACATTTTGGATGTGTGTATGACACGACTTGGTGCCTATAAAACCCCCGTTTAGTGGGCCTTACAGACGCTACATCCTTTGATGCGATTTGGACTGTTTTTTGGCACGATTCTGACTAGGTTTACTGTTTACGCTACAGTGTTACTGATAACACATTATCAATATACACAAACCTGTCGATTGATATTACACATTATCATACACAATCGACAGGTTTGTGTATATTGATAATGTGTAAATTTTTAAACATTAAATAGTTTAATGAACATTATCATAATGAATAGTTTAAGTTTGTATTTGTAAGAGACCTGCTGTCTCTAACCCTTGCAAACTGATATGTGGATGATGCAAATTGGTTTGTTTCGGGCAATATATGATTTTTTTGTGTTTTCTCGATAAGATGCCAAGAAATGCATTAAAGAAATACTAACTAATAAATGCAAAAGACTAACTAAATGCAATAAACTGGGATTTTTAATGACAGCAGCATAAAAGGAATTTTTATTTGATCTCTCCATTCCGAAAGGTTACAAATGATATTACAAAATTCTGAAACTCAAACGGCAGTGAATATGAACCTGGATTAAATCGAATTTGCTACTACATTCAACTATTACTTGCTGCTCACTTTCCTTTCAAGATGGAAACAATTTAAATCTGATTTTTATTCATAAATGTTATGGCATAACAAACATACCCATTGGCATTTTGAGAGCTGATCGAAAATCTGGAAATTTGAAACCCTAGATGTAGGTGTATGCAGCAATAAACTTAAAATTCCTATCATATTATTACGCCATCTTTGCTCAGCAGATCTATCCGACCTTGCTAGGAATGAATAGCAGCATTAATGGAAGGCGCTTTGCCCTGGAGTGAAGGACACCTCTTTGCTGGAAGTTTACGGCTTAGAAAGCAAATGAAAGTGTCTTCAAACAGCGAACATACTGAGTGATATTCAATACAAATCCATAGACATTTGATAATCTTCTGATCTGCTTTTAATACCTCCAAACCCTTGGTTAAATACTTTAGTTTTAAGCACAAATAGAACTTTTGAGTGAAGCTCCCTCAAGCAATAATATCAGCTAGTATTGGACAGCCTCAGAATTCCATAGACACTGAAGAGTTTTCGTTCTCGAATAGCGAAAATGGCAGAAACCCTAGCTGGCTTCCTCTCCAAGCACGAACTCCAAAGACACAATTTTATATTCTTCAAACATAATGAAAATGAATTCCTTTTGATGCCTTTTATAATTTCTCAAAGGAGGTCGACCCCTTAATGGCATTTAAATTGCTTTTCAAATCCACTTTTAAGTTTTTAATAAAAGCTTTATAATATGTCTCCAAACTTGGGCGCTCAAATCCATAATATAATAAATGTACTTTAAGTAATTTTAATTGAGGGTCATGGCCTCATTGAAAATAAAGTACACTTTTTGACTTTATAATTTAACTTGACGTTATTTAATTATCATTAAAGTACCTTTAATGATAATTACTCATTAAACATTTAATATTTCGCCCATCCAACTGATTAAGAGGTCAACACTGCATTTGAGACATGTCCAGGTGCCTCACTAAATATAGTAACCTTGACTCCCCTGAAATGGTGACTTACTATAAATATAAGTATGAAGAACTAAGTCTAACGAAGGCCAAACCTGAACCCACACTGAGTTCTGAAGGAGAGAACACACTGATGTCTGCCAAAAAGGGACCCTCTAACCATCTGAGTTAGCCTACGAGGGCTAGTGATAGGCTAAACCGTTAATAAACAAGATCATACTGAAAAGGGGACATTACAGTATTGTTGTATTACCGATATGCATACTTAATAGTTAAATAGTTAAACTTAATATTGATATGCATACATGATTGATGATAATATGATATCATGATACACTGATAAGTGAAAGAAGAAACTATGTGATTGTATGTGTACATGCATGGAAACTTGGCATTTTGTGATTGTGTATAGATATGCATGTGTGCACAATGTAGTGTGTATAGGTATGTTGTAACTGAATTTTGCAAAAAAAAAGGGTGTTTTTACAAGAAATTTTACTAGTTTTTTAAGTTGTTGAGTATTTGCCAAGTTTCTACCTAGTCAAAATTTTTGGGCTTGTTGAGTACTCTTTGAGTCCGAGTATGTAAACTAAGGTTTATTGTTTATTAAACTTAATTTATTGGTATATAAAATATTTGTTAAATATATTATTTATATTAATTACTATTAAATTGGCTATTTGTTAAGTTTAATATTATTTAATATATATTATTCAGTGGTTCTTAAAATATTATGTATATATTTATGAGTTTCTTTATGAATGTTGTATTGAATGGTATCTATATTAGAGGGTTTTTAAAAATAATTCTACCCATATTTGATATGGTATTTCTATTCGTGTCTATACAATTGTTTTAATTTTTTAATATAGTATAGCTTTATATTAATGTTTAGGCTGCAAATATTAGTGTTACCCCAAGTTTCCGGGATGGCGGGATGAGTCCTCAAGTCCCCGATTTTTCAAGCCAAATTTGGGGATGGCCAAGGGATGACAAAGGGGTGGCTATACAAAATATAGAGAAAATTTAAAATATATAGGGAAATTTTGAATATTCATATGAAAACATGGATAAAGAACAACAAAGGGGACGACTATATAAAATATAGGGAAAATTTAATATATATAGGGAAATTTTGAATGTTCATATGAAAACATGGATAAAGCATGAATAATATACATTGTAGAACCTTAACACATAACATTTGTGTTCAAAATTCTTTGTCAATACTCAAATACGCATTCAAAATTTAGAATTAACATACATGATAGAACCTCCAAGTTATAATTTATAAACTTATAACAAAATTCCCAAAGGCTACATTGCTGCCATATAGTTTTAAACTTTTACATTATGATATGAAAATCAAAATGCAAAAAACAAAGTGCACTGCTGGCCCTAATCTGCATCTCCCATAACTGCATCAAAATCAGAGTCATGCTCTAAGTCATTGCCACTATGATGGTCCACCTCAGTCTTAGCCAACGGAATCCCAACCAATCCCTCTGGTGTCTCCTCCTCATTGACCCGGGCCACATCTTTGAGATCAATATCCCATCGGAAAATTGGAGTCTCCTCATTGACCTTGGCCATGTTCTCGCCTTCGACATTTACTTGCACTCATTCACACTTAGATTTATGTTAAAAGGTTAGCTCATAAAACCATAGCCGAAGCACGCACACAATACATCTCATCTCCATTTCAATTTCAATTTCAATTTCAAGCATTTGAAAATAACATCTAATTTAAAACATATTTATCCATAATCAATCAATCATAAGATAATCAACGAATAATCTCAACCCATTCCGTGTATTCATTAATTAAGTTTATGCATGCAAAAATGGGGTTGTGACACAGGGAGTATCTTTGTCTTCTTTGATGCAAAAAGTGAAAGTTTATTGCTTCTCAACAACTTGGCCTCTTTGTGAATCTTCACCATTCTAAAACCTCTTGGCACACTCTTGTCCCAAGAAAATGTATAGCTATTGACATTATCCTCGGTCTGTGTGCTTCCTATGCTAGCTCTCTTAAGAATACGCCTGACCAAATTGTTGTCATGATCCCCACTCAGTTGTTGGCTTCTATTGTTTTATTCATGTGTATTTTCAAGAGGGCTATTTTGAAGTTATGTACTAGAAATCCTTCCCTTTGGAAAAACTTTTTAACAAGGTGGTTTGTTTAGGTTTCCCTCAATCTTGGTCCCAACACATAATTCATTCTATTCATAAATTTGGAAATCTCTTCAACCTTGGAAGCTATAGTACCATCATGATTGCACATACATTTGCCAAACTTTATGCTAAAGTGTTAGACATGACATTTTTTGAGCACTTGGAGAGAGGTAAGCTTAGAGCTTGGGGACAAGCTAGATTTAGGAGAGATTAAATCGACTAGTGACCACATCTTTATGCTCTAAGTCTATGCTGTTATTGGGGAGGTTTGTCATCAGTCTTCCATGGTTGATTGTTGTTTAATAAACTTCAAGAGGGCCTTTGACTTGATTTTGAGAAACCTACTTTTCTAGAGGATGCATGATGCTAGTTATATTGATTCTCTCATCAATCCAGATTGCAGGCTTTATGAGACAATTATTGGATGATTCTATACTTCTCACAATCTTTCCAACTTTGTGAAGAGGACCATTATGACCAAACAAAAGGTGTCCTCTTTCATTGATCCACTTTAACATTTACATTGATGAGTTGAAGGAGTTTATTTGGCATCGAACCCTGGTGTTCGCGATTCAAAACCCTAACTGAAATTTGAGGTTTTTTGCAATTTTTGGTTTTTTTGTGTTTTTGATGAGTTTCAGGCAAAATACTAAAGCTGCGATTTTGCTCAATAAATGCTAATAAATTCAAATAAATTCCAAACTTCATGCAATAAGCTCAAATTTGTTCAGAGAGTAAGGGCGCACCATTGTATTATTTTTTAAGAGCTTTTACAACACAGAAATCTGAAATAAAAATGAATTACAATAAATTTCTTGAAGAACCTGATTTATTACAGCCGCCTTGGGAAGAGTGCAAATGTACGGCCAGCTCCAGATGTTCAGGATCCAAGCTTGAAAACAGAGGAATATCTTCTAAAACCCTAAGCGCCCCTTCTGTAATAGACTGGAGACCAAAATCCTGAGTGGATCTTCTGAAGGAAATAGTACGGCCCTTGCTGGTACGGCCTGTACAACAGCATTTAATGAAGTACGACACCTTGGGATTTGTGCCAGAACACTGATGAATGATCTCTGCTTAAGTCGCCTTTATTATCTGATGAATAACTCTGTAAATCTCTGTCTGAATCTGTCAATAAGTTCAATCTGTAACTCCTGAATGAAGTCACCCAGATGCAAGCTTAAACTGGTATTGCACAGCCTCAGTCTGCCTAATCTCTAAAGAGTTTTCGTTCTCCAGAAACGTTCGTCTGCCAGAAACCCTAAGGTTTGCAAACTCCAATGCTCAGAGCAAAAGACAAATTAGAATAACATTTCATAATGGTTCGATTTGTCTTGACTGCAAAATATATATCCTCTTCAATAAAATTCGACCCAATGCTCTTTTTTAATAATCATTTAATAAAATGATTAAATTCGTCTTTTCAAGACTTAGGAGAAATCTATTTAATAATTGGCGCTTATTTTAATGAATAATAAATATTCATTAAATCAAAAATTAATACTTTATTATAAAGTATATTAAATACTTTATAACAGGCCAAATTAATTAAATAATTTAATATTTCAATAAAGTGACTTTAATATAAAGTCAAATTATTAAATATTTAATAATGCATTAAATATCCCTTATTCCTCCGTTTGATCATCAAACTGCTGAACTGGGTCGATTCTGAGCTGAAAGGTTGAACCAGGTGCCCTGCCCGAAATAGCAGCTTCCGCCTGACCTAACTTTCTAAAAATAGAAAGTTCCTGAAAAAGCACTCTGGAAGATTCTGAAGGCCGACCTGCCTGCCCGGAGCTACCAAACGAGTAAGCGCCTCAGATGATCCTCGCACACCACTCGACCCTACGAGGATCGAAATTATAGGCTAACTCCTCGACGATTGTCGCTAAAACGGGGACATGACACATACTCATATGGATGGATGATGGTTGTATTTTACATAAGGTAGTTATAGCTATAGTACTTGTTGATGTAGTTTTCCTTTGTCCTTTTTCCAAAGACATACAACAACTTGATGCCTTTGCTAGCTTTTGGTCAACCTTAGTAAAACTGAGGTCATTATTTTTAACATCTCCAAACGTTTTCTTTCCAAATTTTGGTTCTCCTGTAGGAAGGTAGTTTTGGAGATCACATTGACTTACTTAATACTTGGGAGTCCAAATTTTTTGGTCTATTCTACAGCATGAAGCTTGCCTCTCGATCACATGTTTGCAAGGGTTAGGCCTCTCTCTTTGTCTTGGAGCAATAAGTTCTAGAGCCACTTCCAAGATATCCCTTCAAAGATATGTTGTTTTTATACAATCATCAAGCCTACAACTTTATATGACTACAAGGTTTGGGACCTATCTTGAGATTTGGTCGATTGGCACTCGTTTCCAAAGGACCCTAACTCATGCTATAGCACATGATTCATTGCAAGTTGACTATTCCTCAAAGCATTCTTCATGTTGAGTTTGCTGCCCAGCTGCTATGTCCCAAGACTATCTTTTGGCTTACTTTCTACATCCACATACCTAGATCTATGGGGGATTTATCTTTTGCTTGTGGAAGGTATCCATACTTAGGACTTGTTTCCTTTGAGAAAATTGCTTCATTATGCTCCAATCAATATCAACATTTTTGATAATTTGAGACTAACATGCTCTTTCTTTCTATCTACATCTCTATTGTTAGACTACCTCCTTTCATATCTTCCTTGGATGCTACTACTCAACTATTTCCTTTGTACGAGATCACCGGTGTTGCTAGAGAGGACAATTACAATCAGCTCATTCAGGTCACCTCGACTTCCCTGCCAATACCACTTATTTTGAAGCTTGCTTTTTACGTAGAGCATTCCTTGTAGATGTAGTATAGTATCTTATGTTCACACTATCTTTGGCATTGTTAGTTCAACGGCTTGAGGTTTCCCCTTGGCCAAGTAAGGGTGTGTTCCCACTAGTTACAAGTTGAAATAGATCATCATATTCTTTGCTAGGACAAAATCTACCATATCTGTGCCCTCTAGGAGGTGGAGAGTGAGGTGTACTTCATCAGCAAATGCTCCATTTAATATGAGATTTCGGGGAGATGCTACTATCTCTACACTTATAGGGACTCAAGCAACACTTCTACTTTCTTTATATATCCAGACCAGCAATGCCTAGCACTTTGGTGTAGATACTTGTAAGGGGTCTCTAGGATCCTAGAGCCCCCAAGTTGATGACCTTGTTCCAGCCCATCCAAAAGATTGACAACTCTAAATGACCTTTGGATACTAGTACTTCACACATAGATGTGGATAGACTTGTGAGATGGTAGTTGTAACAACTGATCATTTCTACCAAAATGCACGAGCAAGTTCCTCCTTGACAACGTGGTTTTGCTTCTTTTTAGCAACATGACCTGACTCCTCAACGACATAGATCTAGAACTCTTTGACCACCCCTCTAGCCACAGGGAGAGATGCATATTATGAGCTTCTTCGTTACTATAAGAGTTGCATCGGCCTTGGATGTCAGGAGCAATTCTCGAGGGAGTGCCTTGCTTCCTCTTACAGTCCCTTGGCTCAGTACTCTTGGTGTTAAAGACTCCTAGATGAGCACTATCAGATCTTGTATCTGTCTTCTCATAGTGATTGACAATGACATCGATGACTTCTCCATTTTGTACTCAGATACTAGTTTTGTCTCCTATCTCTCCAGTATTCCATAGCTTGTGCTCGCTAGAGATCTTGTTCCCCCTAATTGGCTATTTGTATTGATTTCTTGACCATGTGTTGGTGGTCTGCAGTTGTATGTATTGTATTTTTTATTTTTGTTTCTTCCTTATTTTGGGCATATCTAGGATTTTCTCTTTCTAGAAATTTCTATTGTATATTGATGTACTTTCAAGTCCCATTGACCAACTTTTGGTCACCTATGGACAATAATATAATTTCTTTTTTTCTTTCTTTCTTTTTTAAAATTCAGTATAATTCTCTTTTACTAGTTAATTCCTGCTCTACAACATCTTATCAACAACGAATGTAGGTGATTATTATATTAAATTATATGCATCTATAATTGCTTTTGCTCATAGTTTCCATTATGAATCTACACCATTGAGCATAGTCCCTGTCTTTTCCATTAATATCTTATTCATTCTCTTTGCAACTTCATTCTACTGTGTTGTTTATGGAGTTGTGTTTTTGTCTTGTTATTTCACATTGCTTACAAAATTGCTTGAATTCATTGGAAACAAAAATTTCCACCACCATTTGTTGTTAACACTTTTATTTCTTCTTTGTTTGGTTTTCTACAAGAGCCTTACATTCCTTGAATTTTCTGAAAACTCGAGCTTTCTATTTGAGAATTATGCTTATATTTTCTTTGAGAAAGCATCTATGAAAGATACATAAAAGATAGATATTCCTAGTGATAGAGTATTGACAGTTCGAAATATATCATTATTTATCAAATGGAAAATCCCATCTTCTCTTGTAGCCACAGTGGGAAACTACACCTGATTTGGTTACCATTTACATAATTTTCATAGTTTTCAAAACCTAAGGAGCAACTAGAAATTCCTACAAGAATACAATTAATGTGCAAAGGTTGTTTGCCTCTCTCTTCAACATGTAACCAGCCTAAGAATATGCAAAAGCCTAGGGGAGGTTTGAAACTTTCCATATTTAAACATCACCTCGACTTTTCCACGCCCCATGATCTTCAATGACAAGTTATGTCTTAAGTAGACATCACCAAAATTATAAATTTTATATTTAGAAAAGCACTCCTTGTGAGGAATCATGAAAAGAATGACCCAAAATGATCAAACATGCATCACGACATGAGTGTGTACTTTAAGCTGCCAAGTATGCTTCACTTGCTTCTTCAACGAAGGTCTTTGTTTTTGTGGAAGAGGCATTGTTAGACACATTTACCTTTGTCAAACTTAACATGAGTGTGTACTTTAAGATGCCAAGTATGCATCTCTTGCTTCTTCAATGGAGGTCTTTGTTCTTGTGGAAGGGGCATTGTTAGACACCTTATTTTTGTTAACTTTTGTAAACCTACATTACCAATTCTTGAACTGTGATTCAAGTTTCATTTGTCTAAGTATTTTAGAAATGAACTCAAATAATTTTTTAAAGATTTGGGATGAGGAATCCACATGTTTCTTGGAACTAGGATTTGAATTTTTATAATATTTTAGTCTATATGGGACATGTGTGAAATGATGTGTCTTTTCAAGGTAATAAATTGCTTCTTATTGTAGTAATTTTTCATAACTAATCAAAATAAATATTTGTAAACCATATCCACTTGTGTGGCAATGCTTCTACTTTGGAGCATCGTGAGGATACGTGAAATGATATGCCTCACTTGTTGTTGCACTTCTTGGATGTGCTTTGCAAAGTCCACTACATCTTGACTAACCCATCTTACATTAGGAAGATCAAAAGATCAACATCCCCCTTAGGATTGCTTCCGTAAACAACTTGGAAGAGATACTTTCTAGTAGACTTCTTGATGCTTGAATTAAAAGCAAACTCAGACCAATTCCCACTACTTGGGACTCTCAATAACAAGACATTGAAGCAAATTACTCAAATTTTTTTTTAACTGCCTTTGTTTGTCCATCCATTTGAGGGTGGTAGGCTGAGCTAAACTACAATTTACTATAACGTTTTCTCCGAAGTTACCAAGTACTCCACTTTTAGGTTGGGTATGTGTACTAGTTCAATTTGAGTATCAGTTTGGTCCGGGTTTGCCTTTAGGTATGTCCAAGGTATTGCTTGAGCGCTCGGGTTTGCTGTGGGTCCTTCATGGAAGGACCCATAGGGAACCTAGGTGCTTAGGTAGTACCTTGGGCATACTTGGGGCGTACCCAAGTGGACTCCTGCGTACCCACGGCTAGGGATGCCCAAAAATATCCTTTACTCATTAAAAAACTTTTTTTTATTGAAACACGCCCCCCCAATGCCTCATTTTTCCCTAGAACAACACTATTTGGAGTTTGCAACTCATTTGACAAACACAAAACACCAAAAAGAGCATTTTTTTCCTCCAAGCTCCCATTGTTGGGTTTTGAAGTTTGCTTCATACTTTTTGAAGGTGAGGGCTATAGGGGAGTAAGATGCTGCTTGTGCAACTTGCCAAAGTCTATATAGATCAGGCAACTTTTACACTTGACAAACCTAGTGGGAGTGACAATCTAGTTGATTGTGGTTCAAATGAAATTGAACCAAGTGTTGACCTTGCTGCTTTTGATGAAGAAGAGTATGACGAGATATTAATATCCCTTGCTAAATATGTTTGTAAATTTCTGATTTTTGACCTTGAGAATTTCATCAAACACTTTGCATACAAAGGGATATCTTGCTGATATAAATTTCAGATTGCTCTACTTGCACTTGACTTCAATTGATAACAATATAAATGCTTGCAAATAACTCTTATGATGGCTAAGCAAAGAACTAAATGCAAATGCAACTTTTAATTGGCTTTTCAAATGTATATACATGAACTCTACATGAAAAATGTGACCAGGAGTGCCTGTGTATTGTTGGATTTGCACACCAGTAAGGAGGTAGTTGCTCAGTTGGCCCGTTGCGTGTTCAAACCTGCTTTCCTTCAAGGATTGGATGTGGTGTTAGTAGCAGCTCAACTTGAAGAGGGTATTCTGCACCCTCAAGATCTCCTTCTCCCCGGAGCCGAGCTACTGCCATTTATTCTAGATATTCACGAACCTTGGTATTGCCTTCACTGTTTTTATGGAAAGACCGCTTATGATTTTCTTAAGAGCAAGTGTCAACTCATGCTGTTCCGAGATTCAAAGTGGCTTGCCTAGTTTGCTGCTTTTTCCTTTTAGGGTCTTCAGGTAAAGCCCCATTTTGTAACTATTGTATATGAATTTGATACTACCCATTTTGTTAGAAAGGGTAGATTTGAAAGAATCGTATTTAAATATCTTTCGAGGGATTGTAATAGTTTTTTGGAAATCTATATTTAGATACATTTTTAGGTAAAGGGTTAAGTTGACAGTTGTGGGCTCAGCCGTTATATTTCTTTAAAAGTATTACAGACTTTGAAGTGATATCTTACGTTATAAATGATAATATAGCTGATTATAGTAACTAAGTTGTCGTTGATTGCCTTTATCTTCTAGTTCACTATGTATCACTTACCATTTTTTAGGTTTTACAATCTGGTTTTAAAATTGCTACATGGTTAAATTATCAAGATGTTCTGTGAATGATTTTTATGCACTTTTTCCACTAGAGTTTCACTTTATGAGGTTGTGGTTTTTATAATAAAGATGAGAGTATTTAAATTGTTTTCTATGTCTCTACATTGTTGATGTTATTGCAGCTTTGGGCTTCATACTTCCTTATTTATTTGTGATTATTTAATGGCAACATATCTCTAAGATGGCCGACCTCCTTTGTAATTATTTTTATGGTGGCCGACCTTGTCCTTGAAAAGGTGTGACCCCTCTAAGCAACATGTATATATAGAAGGTCACTTTCTCTCATTTGTGTATCAAGCAAGTTCGTTCTCCTTCTTCTCAAGTGCGAATTGTATCAAGTGCAGATCCTATCTAGTGCAAATTTCGTCTAAGGCAGATTGTGAGTCCATTCAAGTGTAGATTGAAGGGCAGACTATTAGTTTGTTTTACAGTCATTGCTGGTGCTGATCTTTGGCCTTGTGTGTGGCCTCTTTGTAATGTAACTTGTTGCCATTACTCATATATATAAGAGATATAATTGTTGCTGGGTTTTTCTCCCTCAAGAGGAGGGTTTTCCCAGGGTATTTGCTGTGTTATTGTGTCTGATTTTGAATTATTTTTCTGTGCATTACATCTGATTATAAAAATCAACATACATAACGGCAATTCCCAATGTAAGACGAATGTTTTGTTTGTGCGATTAATCATAAGACCATTGTAAATGGTATTTTATTAAACGACCATGGTTTGCTTTTTAATTTGTTACTGCCTATATTGCCTTCCTCAGCTTTGTTTAGGGTTTAGGGTTTAGGGTTATATTGCCTTCCTCAGCTTTGATTAGAAAAGGGGAGCAGCTACTTTTGTCCTGCTCCTATCTTGGGTTTCCAATGCCTCGCTGTAATGTCCCCTTCTCGAGCATGATCTTTCCAGTTGACCGTTGGCCTATTCCGGAGACCCGTAGGCTATTCAGAAGGTGAAATTAGGGTTTTATGTTTTGAAGGATGCTCTTGCTTGAGGTTGGTTGATTCAATGGTGGATTCTTTCTCGGTTTTCAGAGAGCTTCGCAGTGATATGTTTTTCTTGGCATTCTGAGCATCTTCAGGAATTTACTATTTTTAGTAAATTCTATTTTTGGCAGTGGTCCTGTTGGCTTTGGCACGGTCGGCTTTCTACTTCAGACAGATCAGTTGGCTTACTCATTTTTGGCTTTGGGGCATAATTTGAGAGATAAGTTCGAACTATTTTAATTAAGTCATGTTTTAATGTTATATTTTAACATTGACTTCCCCTTGGCCTAGCAACTTCACTTTAAGTTGTTTTAAAAGATGTCTTTATGGGTGGGCGCTTCATTGAGGGAATTAATTATATTTTTTATAAAAAGATTTAATCCAAGCATAAGTTGGACGCCAACTTCAAGGAAGAGATAAAGGTTATAATAAAAAGTCAAGTATTGCTTGGGAAAGTGGGACGCCATCTATTGGAGAATTAGGGTTTGACTCAAAAAAGAAGATTAGGGTTTCGAGAAGGGTCAACTGGAAATTATAAAAGGAAGCCATTGGTTCTCATTTGGATTATCTTTGGTCTACAGGAATGTTATGCTGCCGGATTGGCTTTGGAATTGCTTCGAGGAATGTAAGCCTCCTAGCTTGGCATTGCTTCTCACTTGAAAGATAGCGACTAGTGGTGAGATAGTGTAGATTGAGTGAATTGTAGTGGGATTTGTGCATTGTAGTCAGTGTGTGGCTTTGTAGATCAGTTTTATGCATATTAGAGAGATTCAGGAATTGCATTTTCTCCATAGCAGATTGTTGTTTTTACTCATAAGTCGAAAAATACAAAAAGATTCATTCTGGGTATTGTTTAGATCTCTCTGTCTGTGAAGGGCGAACCTTTTCTGTAAGTTTCAGATTTTTTAGAGAAGCATTGAATTTTTAAAGAGAAATCGCCCTCTTGCTGGGCCGTACCATTTGCTTTTGTCTTGGAATTCGTGCATATTTAAGTTGGGGTCTTTTGATCAGTTTTCAATATCCTATCTTGGTCGCCTTCATCATTAGGGTCTATTGCACTTCGTTTCATGTCAATTGGATGAGTTGTGAGGAAGATATGAGCATTTAAGTATGGTGATAAGTTGCTGGTCATTAATTTAAAGTGCAGATCTGTTGAAAATCAGAATTATCATTTTGGTCTCTGAGAGAAGTTATTGGCCTTGGCATCCTTGATTAAGCAAAGGAGAGTTCTTTTATATGATGTAATGCGAATCTGTTATGCTCATATGCTTTTGGCAAGCGAATTCTCTTCATATTGTAAGTTGACAGTAGTACTGACAGCAGTTCTTTAATCTTGCTTTATCATGATTTGTAATGCTCATCTTTACATTCTGTAATCGCAATTGTATTTCTTTTTCTCCGCCATATGGTCACCTCATTTCCATACTAGAATTGGGTAGCACATACTTGGTGTTGAGTTTGCTTTCAGCATATTAGATGGTAGGGATCCTCTGACCATATGCTCGTCGTTCTTCGACGCATCCTTGGTTAGAGTTCTTGTATCAGCATTTCATTTAAGATCCTCTGACCATATGCTTACCATCACTTGGCGCCATCCTTGGTTAGAGTTCCTTCCAGCTCTGTTTCAGCATTCAGATCCTCTGACCAATGTTCACACCTTGCCCACATCAGGATCCTGGTGTACATTTTGGTTAGAGTTGCTTTAGCATCGTTTTGGTTTAGAGCTAACCCTAACGACTGTGTATTGCTCTGCTTAATGTAATTGAAAAGTTGAAAAAATTTGGCTCGGAATATTTCACTCGCTTGGCCTTGGTTAGAGAGAATTAGGCTACTGCCTATTATTCTTTTTCCTTATTTTGGGAGTAGTTAAGATTGACCTTGGTATGTGACCCATCTGCTCTCCTATGGACTACGGTGGATTTAGAGCTCGATGCTTCAGACCTAGTCTTTTGATGGTTGAGGGATTGATTATTTTTCTAGTGTAGTGACACTTTAGCTTTTGTAACGAAAAGCTTTGGCAGCGTCTGATACCTTGATATTGCTTTAATGTTGTGTGGCCTAATTATGTTACAAATTGAGGTGGATTTTAAATGTGGAGCATGTATAATATTAGAATTCCTTTTCTGTGACCAGTTGAGCTAGGAGTTTAGTTCTGAGGTGTTTTCCTTCTGATTCAGTAGGGATTTTTGTTGAGGTAGCAGGGGAACACCTACTTAAGGGCTAAGAACCTCATTCTAGGTTGGGCTTGAAGTGTATTTTTTCCAATTGTTATTGATTGGTTGAGGGCAAACCAATGGGTTTGCCAAAATTCCCTTTCTCTCCTTTATAGGGTTAGCCTGATTCAAGGCAAACCTTGTGGCATTTGATTGAGTGATTATATGTACCTATGTTGGTGTTATATAGGTGGGAAGTCTAGATTCAAAGGAATAATGCACAACCACAACCGCGTGTCTTAATTGAAATACTGGCCCAGTGTCCTCACAAATAGTTAAGACGACTGGGATTTGTTTCAAATTTGTTACAACCTCTTTTTAACTTGCTCCATTTTGGCAAAATAGGGGGGACCATTCTCATTCCGCCCAAAGCTTAGTACCCCACTTCTTTGTTAGCCCTGATTGGAATGATTTGGGCTTCTACCTTCTATCCTTTTGGAGGTTGAATGGGATTGATTTAGTGTTGTGGCCTTTTTGATCTCAATTGGGCATCAATGGACGCTGGTTTCATTGCTTCGAAGCTGTGGTTACATGTTCCATTGTTATGACCCTTTTGGTGGTATTGATAGGGACTACAGATCAAAGAATGCAGCTTGTTCGAAAAAGATTGTTCAAGGTACAGGGGACCTGATAATGTTACCCAAGATAGATTTTAAATGTAATATATTAGATTCCATTATTTTGTATCTTGTTGTGCTATATGTTGAGCTTGAGTTATTGGTGGAAAGTAGGGAAGATCATCTTTTTGAGATCTTAAAGGCGCTTTTTGAAAAGGGGTCAACATTGAATTGGGAATTTCTCGAGGCCAGCCTTGTTATAGTTTATTCCTATTCTTTCCTTTCCCTGGTAAGGTGAATTCAATGTGTTTTGCCTTTTGTTTTATTTGAAGGTGAGGGCGAAACAGTGAGATAGCCTTGAAACCTGTTCTTACTCTTTTTGAATTCACTGTGTGAGCTATGGCTATTGGGACCTTGGTCAAGGTGTTGGTGTCAGTATGGGTGCCTTTTTCACATAGCGCTTGATTCATTATGAGCCTATCCTTCTCTATGTTCCGCTAGGTCTTCTATTAGCGAGTCTCTGCAATGCTTAGTTTGGCGTTAACTTGAGGATAAGCTAGGTCGGGATTAAGAGCAGTTTGTGTTTTTATTATGGATTGTGATAATGATTCAGTTTCAGCTCTATGCTTATGTTAGGGTACAAGGGCCTTTAACCTTGCCTTAGCTTTTTGTTTTAAATTTTTAACTTTAGAAAGATGTTGGGGGATGAGAATCTATGGCTTACGTACATACCTCTTGGGATACTTACCTGTTGGTTGACCTAGTGGCCACTCCTCTGGCTTCTTCTCCTTCATCTTCTACTTGTTTAAGGTCTTCTTCTATTATGGCTTGTAGTTTTGACCCATAGTCTTCTTGATAACTAGTCTTGATTTCTTCATCTTGTTCTATTCCTTGGTTGGCCAGGAGATCTCCCTGTCTATTAGCCTCCCTGTAGATATGACTTATTGAAGTTACTTCCAATTCTTGCATCAACTCCTTGATCCTAGTAACTTTGGATTGAAGGGTCCAGTCACTGAACTGACCTCTGGCAATGGCATTTACGCTCACTATTGAGTCACTTTCTAATTCTAGATTCCTTAGATTTAGTTCTTTGCATAGTAGAAGGCCCCTTAGAATCCCTTCAATTTCTGTTACATTATTGGTGGCCTCTAGAAGTTTTACTGACATGGCCTTTATTACTTGGCCTTGCGAATCCCTTATAATATATCTAATACCTGTTTTACCCTGGTTTCCTCTTGATGCTCCGTCTATATATAGCTTAAGTCTTCCCTATGGTGGTGGGAACCACTTTATCTTGTTTCTCTTCAGTTTTGGGTCTAGGGCAAACAAAAGAATGGGGGGAGCTTTTAGCTTATCCCATATTTTCATTAGTTCCCCGTCCCATGTTGTGAATTTTGATTTTCTTTGTAGCTTTATATGGGAGCTGAACCATTTTGTGATATTCCTTTCAATGTCTTTCATTAGCCCCTTTGGATCTTTTTCCTTGTTTTGGAAGATTCACTTGTTGCGCCTCCTTCCAGATGTTCCAAACTAGAATGGAGGGGGCTGCTTGCCATGATAGACCCCAGAAAGAGTCTTTTTTCTAAATAAGCTAGCTAAGTATGCAGTCCCATAAATTGTTGTTTCTTGTGGTTGTCCAACTTAAGCTGTTTTAGAGCCAATCCCAACATTGTTTTGCATAGGGGCAGTTTAGTAATAGGTGATCAACACTTTCTTCATCATTTTTGCACATTACACACCAGTTTGGACCCTCTAGCCCTATGGATTTGAGTCTATCACCTGTGAGATTTCTTTTGTGAAGTAGGTCCACAGGAAAGCGCTAGCTTTAGGAAATATCCATCGACCCCAGCATACCTTCTTTGGCCAATATTTCTCCCTTTGTACCATTTGAATCTGGTAACCCAGCTTTACCGAGTATGAACCTGATTTGGCTCCACACCAAATTATCCTATCCTCTTGTTGGTTTAGGCATACTTTCCTTTTTATTTTTGCTAACTTGGTTTTGGCTGGTTCCTCCATTTGGAGGGCTTGAAAATCTATCCAACTGTTACTTCCATCCGGTACTATGAACTCCCTAATTGTTTGGCCATGGTTGTCCCTTAGTGTTGGGATGTGGTCCTTTAGTTCGTGATATTCCATTAATGATTTGTACCCCCCGCCCCCCCCACCTCAGGAGTCCAGCCAGAAATCAGCTTTCCATCCATTGTTTATTTGCCAGGATAAGTGGTTTGTAATCAAGTGTTTGTTGTTAATCATGAAGTTCCAGATGTGGGAGCCCCCTCTAGGGTTTGCAATTGTTAAGATTCTTTCGAGTTCTCTAGAGGCGAAGTATTTATTCTGCAAGATCTGGCACCAAAGTAGTTGGGGTTTTTGGTACATCTTCCATATGAGGTTTGCTCCTAAAGCCTAGTTATGTGCTTTTAGGTTACAGATCCCTATGCCACCTTCATCCTGTGGTTTACAAACTATGTCCCAATGAACTAGTGGAATTCTATGATCCTAGTTTGAGCCTTTCCACAGGAAATGCTTTAGAATGTTGTCCATACTGGCACTGCTTTAATCATGGTGATTCTACCTGCAAGGGTTAGCCATTTACCTTCCCAACTTAAAGCTTTTTCTCTGCACTTTTCCTTTATTGGCACCCATAGCTTAGTTCTAATACTACCTCTGAAGATTGGAACACCCAGATATTTTCATGGTAAAACATCCACTGAATATCCTAGAAGGTCAGCTATTTTCCTTTGCACCTTTTTTTTTGTATAGAAGAAGAAGATTTTCAACTTTTCTTTATTGATCTGTTGATCAGATACTGAAATATACTCTTCCAAACAATCTTTGATTTTGATTGCTTCCCTGATTGATGCTTCTTCGTACAAGAGGGTGTCATCTACGAATTGTTGGTGGGTGAGGGGCTCCATGTTTGGGGCTATTTGTAGTCCCCTCCAGTTGCCTTAATTATGGGACTTTGCTATGTTTTTACTGAGAGCTTCTACCATAATAACAAAAAGGAAGGGCGAGATGGGGTCGCCTTGCCTTAAGCCATTTGTGCTTTTGAAGAAACCGCATGAAATGTTGTTCACCAGTACCGAGTATCTTGCTGTTGAGAGGCAGTAATAAATCATACTTAACCATTCCTTGCATTAACCCATTTGTTCCATCACCTTCATTAGGAATCTCCATTTGACTCTATCGTAGACTTTGCTCACATCCAATTTGATTATCATGCTTTGCAATTTGTCTTTATTTTTTGAGTGTAGGGATTTGTTTCCTATGGTAATGCTATCTATTATTTCCCTACCAAGAATGAAGCCACTTTGATTTGTCAAGATTATTTTGTCAAGAGTTATCTTTAGTCTATTGGCTAGAGCTTTAGAAATTATCTTATATATTGTGTTGCATAGGGAGATGGGGCGATAGTCCCCCATATCAAAGTATTCTTCTTTCTTAGGTATTAGGACCAAGGCTGTGTTATTGATGTCTTTGATGAACTTTTTCTTAGTCCCGAATTCCTCTACAACTTCCCATACCTCAGTCTCCAAAAAGTGCCAACAGTTTTGATAGAAGAAGGCCAAAAATCCATCAGGGCCTGGGGGCTTGTCTAGGTACATCTGGAAGATATCTTTCCTTCATGTTTTGTAAATGGAGCGGCCAGCATCTGATTGTCTTCTTCTGTTATCTCCTTAGGGATGTTCTTTGTCAGTTCCCCAAGGTTACAACTGTCATTTGCTTCTTCCTGAATTTCTTCTGTGTCCTCTAATGTTCTTCCCTCATGATTCTGAATGCTTGTTATCCTCTTATAGGCTTTCTTGTTTTTAGATGTGTTGTGGAAGCATTTTGTATTGGCATCACCCTCACATAGCCATGTTTCCCTTGATTTGAACCTCCAAAACTCCTCTTCTCTTGCCAGTATCTCTTTGTATTCTTATCTTAGTTCGTTTTCTTTGATGTAGTCATTTTGGAACATTCCATGAGTTATTACTTTCTCGTTAGTTTTGATAGGGCTTGTTCCAACCTTTGTTTTCCTAGGAAGATATTCTTAAAAACTATTCTGTTCCACTCTAGCAGCTTGCTTTTGATGTATTTCAACTTGCTTTAGAAGATGAAGCTTTTGGTTCCCACACATTTGGGGGCTTCTCTCCACCAATCTTCAAGAAGGGAGATTAATTCTGGCTTTCTGAACCACATTTTTCCACATTTAAAGGCGCTCTTCTTTTGGGTTCTCTTAGATGTAATGGCTAGCTTGGTAGGTAGGTGGTCTGAGCCAACAATGAGTAAGATGAAGGCTCCCAGGGTGAAGCTGGTCTCCAACCAATCTTGGGAGAAGAGGAGCCTATCCAACTTCTCACGAAATATACCGAGCCAAATTTTTTCGTTTTTCAAATAACAGATTACAACATTCAAGCAAGTGCACCCGTTAGGGTTAGATGGATAAACCGAAACGTGCAAGTAAGTAAACTCAAGATACAGAAGGGAACTCAACGTCAAGTATGTGCTACCCAATCCAAGGTGGAGTGAGGGGCGACCATATGACGGAGTGATTACAGAAAGCAAGCTTGAAATGAAATGCTAAATAATGAAACTACTCAACACCCAGAATGTGCTTGCTCACCCAGAATGGGAAGTAGCTACCATAGGGCGGAGTTATACTATTTCAACTAATACTGAAAGCAAACTTGAAGGAAATGCTGAATACTGAATCTACTCTACACCAGAATGTGCTTGCTGACCCAAGACGGGAAAGTAGCGACCATAGGGCAGAGATAGATCACATACAATATCAAATACTGAAAGAAAGAACTCTACACTCTGATAAGCAAGAATCTAAGGCTGTCAGTACTACTGCCAGCATACAATTGAGAGAAGACAACTTGCTATCAATTACAAATCAGCATTTGTGAAGTTTACAATAACATTAATAAGTTCCTTTGCTGAGAAATGAAGCTGAGAATGAAGATATTAATTAAAAGATCCAACCTCGTTTCACTCTTGATCATCCACTATGAAGTATTCCGCAAAGACTTAAGATTCCTTCACACCCGTCCAAGAACAAGATGCAGATTTCTTCAATCTGGTTGACAGGCCTGTGTTTTCATCATAAACCAGCACATAGATATTTCTTGAAAAACTCGAATCTCCCTTAAAGCTCAATCAGATCAACCTAATACTGAATGCAAAGCTCAATAGGATGGTGGCGCTTAGATTAGGAACAAGAAACAGAATGAAAAGGCCAGATTTATTTAATGGCACGAATTCCAAGAACTAGAGACAGTACGGCCCAGTACAAGGGCGAATTTCATTTATAAAATCAGACAATGCTCCATAAAGTCTATAAGCTTGCAAAGTGAGGCGCCTAGCCTATACCAATGAATTCATGCAATACCCACAATGTATATTTTTGTCTTTTTGGAAATATGAATGAAATACTAGGTCTGCTGTAGCTAAAGTGCCAAAATCAGAAAACATCTAACATGCAAGATCTGAAACTAACTACACTAATGCAGATTACAATGCACGAAAACCAAGTACTCACAAACTAGACTAATAATCATCACTAGTCGTTGTCTTACAAACGAGAAGAGATGCCCAAACTAGGAGGTCTTCATCCCTCGAAGCAATCCAGAATCAATCCGGCAGCATAACGGTGTATTTTCCAAGATGCCCAAAAATGATGCACAAGACTCCTTTTTATAACTTCCGCTTGACTTCACGAAACCCTAAAATTTGCTTTTAGGTCAAAACCTTCATCTTCCTCAAGAGGGCGTACTTTCTCTTCAAGGCTTTAGAATTGACATTTTAATTAAATATCATCCTATGAAATATGCGCCCCTCCAATCATTGCTTTGACTTAGGGAAATATTAAAATATTCTTTTAATGAGGGCGCCACCCTCAATGACCACTTTTTAAACACAACATTAAGTCATTAACTCTAGGCCAAGGTCAACGTTAAAATATAATAATTAAAACGTGACTTTAATTTGAATGACTTAACTTATTTCTCCGAAAGTGCCCTGAAGCCAATACTGATGAAGTCAACTGATCAATCTGAAACCGGAAGTCAACCAACCTGAGCTCATCTGGAAACTGCCAAAAATAGAATTTACTAAAAATAGTAAATTCCAAAAAGTGCTCTGAATGCCGAGATGATCATACCACTGCGAAGCCCTCTGAAAACCCAGAAGGAATCCGCCATTTAATCCACCATCTCAGAACAATGACCCCCTCAAAATTAGGAAACCCTAATTTTAACTTCCGACTAGCCTTCGGGTTCCCAAGGAAAGGCTAACGGTCACTGGAAATGTCAGACTTGGAAAGGGGACATTACATTCTCTTTATGCATCTTCCTCCACTCCTTTTATTTGACCATGTGAATAGTCCACTTTTAGTAGGTTCATCTATTAGGTCATTTTCTGATAGGAATCGCCCAAAGTCGTGCATAGAAGTTGATATTTTATTTGATCCACCTAGCTTTTCTTCTAGCTTTAATACAACATTGAAGTCTCCTCCCAGTATTACTTTACCTTCCTTGTTTGCTAGCTGTTGGCTGAGGGATTCCCATAGTTTGTTCTTTTCTTGCACCCTTGCAGGGCCATAAATATTGAACAGTGTGAACTTAAGGTTGGTAGTTAGGCTAGAAACCTTGCATTTCATCCAAAAGGGATGCTTTTCACTTATGTCGACATTTACACTGTTGGTTCTCCAAAGAATCCCCAACCCTCCAGTTGTGCCAAAGGATTTAGTATATGCTTCTTCCCATCCTTTGGAGTGAAAAACTTTGGAACCCTCATCTTCTAGTCTAGATTCTTGCAATAAAACTATATCTGCACCTAGTTTTTCTAGTTGGCATTTGACTAAGCGCCTTTTGTTAGGGGCATTTAGGCTCTAACTTTCCGGGTTGCTATCTTCATGGTGCTTTCAGCAAGGAGTGCTCCTCTCCCTTGTTGAATTTCCAAAAGTTTTTGACACTCTTTATTCCTTTTTCCTAGGCCATCTCTTCGCACTTTTGTCTGTCAGATTTCTTGCCTCTTTTCTTTTTGTTCTTCTTAGAAGGTTCCATCATCTTGGATATTGACTAGGCAATGTTCCTTTGCTCTATTATGTCAAGCTCATCGAATTCATCCTCTTTTTCGTTTTCTGAGGGGAGGAATTGTCTCTCCTTTTGGGTATTGAACAAAGGGTCAATAGGCCCATCCTGGTCCTCATAATTTTCAGTTTCAACCATAATGCTTTGCTGTGTTTGATTTGTTTTCAATGCCTCTACTTCTTTTGTGACTCCCTTGGTATGGTTGTTGTTTGGCTTGTCTACTTCCCTAGGGGTCTCCTTTCTCCATACCTTGATTGTTTTTGATGGTCTTGGACATGATTTTGTTGAGTAGTTCCTGTGACCACATTTAGAGCAGTAGTGTTGATTGGCTTCTATTTCTAGTTTCTGCTTCTAGATTCCTTCCTTGGTTTTTAATGATATGGCTTTTGGGATTCTCCTTATTGCTGCCACCTGGATTCTAGCATAAAGGTAGGAGCTTTGTTCCAATCTACCTGTGTCCATATCCAAGAGGGTGCCAAGCGATTTGCCGATTTTTCCCAAGCATTCCTTTGTCCAAAATTCGATGGGTAGGTTGTATAGCCTAATCCATTTAGGCTCCGAGTAGGCTTCATGCATTCTGGCATCAAAGTTGGGTTCCCAGTTTTGCATATATAGAGGGCATCCATTCATTTCCCAAGTTCCAGCGCTTAAGATCTTGTCTTTGTCTTCCTTTGATAGGAAGGCTACCAAGAAGAACCCGTTGGGAAGAAATTTAATTGCATGATCAGTGACCCAATTGGTTCTAGCCCATCCTTCTATTTCAGATCTTGATCTTTTGCCTATAACTTTGCATATTATGGCTACTTCTTTGAGTAACTCTATGTCTTTTTCTATTTCTCTTTGGACATCTATCTCCTAGGTCACTCTTGGATTCTTTGGTTGTTTGATTTGGGCCTTGCTTGTTTATGATTGGCGAGCATCTCTTGGTACCCTTCTGCTGTTATAGTTCCGTTCCTTATTTGGTTTGGATTTAATGTAGAAATTGGGGTTCCTTGATGGTGTTGTCCTGCTATGAGTTGGAGGAATTCGTGATGGATTTCCATGGTTCGCTTCTTTTTTGTTTGATTTCCTTTAGCTATTTGTAGAAACCCTAGTTTCCCCTTTTTCGGTCTCTGACTTGTTTTTCTGAAGTTTTTGGTTTTTTTTTTGATGTTTTTGAGGTTTTTTGACAAGAAATGAAAATTGCGATTTTGCTTGGAAATATGAAATAAATTCAAATAAAATATCTAACGGCCATAATACATAGAAATTGCAAGTTATAATGATGGCGCTTCCTTTATTGCTCAACTGGAATCAATACAATCAGGATCTGAGAACATGCAATAATAAAATAACAAATTTTTATAGAAAACCTGGAATATGCAGCTTGCTGGTAATTGATTTGAAATGGTACGGCTGCATCAAATAATTACTTCTCCTCCGGTCTGGTGATCTCTACAGCCTCCTGAAACCCCAGCGCCTCAGATGATGCAAACTGGAAACCAAAGTCAAAGGCGTTTCTTTTGATTTGATAAGTACGGCCAAGGACAAAGGTACGGCCTGTCAGCAGGTACAGCCTGTCAGAAACAGCAATAAATGTTGTACGGCCTTCTCAAAAATCAATGCTTGAGTCTCTGTAAATGGCGCCTTGATGAATGGAAATGCTCTGAATACAAAATACTGAAGAAAGCTCTGAAGATAATAGATTCTCTAAAACTCTGTGATTCCTCCTGACTGAAGAAACCTCTGCTGCAATAAATCAAGTGGTATTTCACACCCTCTGAATTGCTTCCAGTGGAGATGGCTCGTTCCCCAAGGGATTTGAACGCGAAACCCTAAAGTCTCTTGCTCAGATCAAAGTTGATCAGTTTCAATTCTCAATAATCTCATAATGCTCAAAACCCAAGGCAAATCCACTATTATGCTGAAAAGTGCGATTTCCTTAAGAATAGGGTTTTAATTAAATATTCACATTTTACTCTTTTAATAATTCAATAGTCTCTGTGAAATATTTTATAATAATCTTTAATTGCCAAACTGGCCCCTTTCCTGATGATGGCGCACCCCTCAATGAGAAATCACTTAAGTTATAATTAATATTATAACTTTATATTATAATCATTAAATAATTAATATTTAATTAATGCAATTAAATATTAATATCTTCCTCGATACTAATCCGATGACTGATCCGTCTGGTGCTGACGAACTCTAAAGTGATTCCGAATACTGCCAAAGCCATACTGCTAAAAATAGCAGGGGTCCCACTCTGCCTGCCAGGAACTGCTAAAAATAGCAATTCTGCAAAAAGTCTCGATTGAGCCAAAGAAAGACTCGAGTCAATCTACGCTAGCGGAAGGCGGCCAAGCTCCGAAGTGACCCTCTATCAGTCTATCGACCTGAGGGTGGTGTGATAGGCCAATCCACAGTACTCAGAGATGTCGAGAGGGGACATGACACTAGCATTGTTCTGTCTATTGCTTAGTTTGGATGTGTTCTTCTAGCCTGAAGGAATATCGTTTGGCCAGTTTATGAACCTGGGTTTCCTACTTTCGTATGGCCAATTGAAAAAGGGAGAGCAAAAGTCTCTCTTGGTTGTGATGCGCTCCTGCTTTTGTTTTATTTTTATATGAGATTACTACTTCGCATTGAGGGTTCTTTGTTCACTTTCTAGTATATTAAATATTTGTTAAATATATATTATTATTTATATTAAATTATATTAATTGTTATATATATTCTTCTAGATTATATAATAAATTAATAATAATATATATTATAAATTATTATTAATATTAATATTATAAATTATAGAAAAATAGACTTATAGTATTAGAGTGAGTCTTAGACTATAATAATATATAATATTATTAATAGACTAATAGTATATAGATTATAATTTGTATAAATAATAATAGATATTATTTATTATTATATTATAGATTTATCATAATAATAATATTATTATTTTATTTTAGATTGTATATAAATTAATAATAATATATATTATTAATATTAATAATATAGATTATAGAATATTCAATATATGTTAAATTTTAAACATATGTTTCTAAGTTTTATATATATATATATATATATATATATATATATATATATATATATATATTCCCATACCTGTACTTGTACCCAAGGAAAAAAATTGCCATACTGTTGTATCAGGTTCCAATAGTCGTACTCGCACCTGTATCCAAATCAGTAACTGAGGTTTTCTCCACAAAGTCCTCCAAAAGTGACTCAAAAATTTCATTTCCCTATCATTCATAAGTCTTGAGCATTCCATGTAGGCAGACAATCTTTCTAAAGAATGAATCAGCAACCTTACTTTTTATTTGTAGTCCTTTTGCATGAAATGAGATGGGCCATCTTCGAGAATCGGTCAACAACAACAAGAATAGAATCATTTCCTTGCTGAGTACGAGGTAAACTTGACAAAATCTGTGGAGATGTTTATCCATAGTCCCTTGGGAATAGGTAAGGGTTTGTGCAAGCCTGTGCTTTGCTATCCTCCTTTAGAAACTTGACAAACTCTGCATATACAAACAAGCTTATTCACATCCTTCCTTAAATGAGGCCTAAATAAATTCCCACTTACCAAGCTGTAAGTTTTGTCTCTTCCAAAGTGTCCTCCCAAGCCATTTGAATGCACTTTCTAAATCAATTTTTCCCTCTTAAACCCCAAGGATATACAAAGTTGGAGTCCTATAAACATAAAATAACTTACCAATAAGTCGTCTTTAGAGAATTCACTTCTTGCAATAGTAGGACTATTGAGAGTAGCAATAACTTTGCTGAAATAAGTTCCAGCTGCATATTCTCCCTTCATTTCTTCAAACCCAACAATCTCGTTTGTTCATTGGGACAAGTAGGTTGCCTCCTACTTAAAGAATCAGCCATCACATTAGTTTTTCCACTCAAATGTTGAACAACAAATGTATAACCTTGGAAAAAGGAGTCCCACTTGGCATGCATATGAGATAATTTGGCTTGAGAGTTGATGTATTTCACCACTTGATTGTCCATCAACAAGATGAATTCCCTATGTAACAAGTGGTGCCTCCACTATTTCGATGTTTGAACAATAGCATACTCATAAGTACCATACCTCTTCTGGGCATCATTGAAGTTTTCATTAAAGTAGGCGGTTGGAAAAAATCACTTTTCTCAAGGTTAATGAAGAACCTTTCCCTTCTAAGTGTATCAAACACAATTTGTAGGTGCTAATGTTCTTCTGTTTTCCTTCTGAAAATTAGGATGTCATCAAAATAGATTATAACAAGTTTTCCAATGTAGGATCTAAATACCTGCTTAATGGTGGGCATGAAAGTGGCTGGGGCATTAGACATTCCGAAAAGTATCACCAACCATTCATATAAACTATACTCAGCCTCAAATTCTGTCTTCCCTTCATCCCCTTCCTGGATTTGGATTTGATGGTAACCACTTCTCAAATCAACCTTGGAGAAAATCATAGCACCTGCCAAGCAGTCTAGTATGTCATCCATTCTAGGAAGGGGGTATTGGTACCTTACTGTAAAGTCCGCACACATTCTCCTTTTTCCTCACTTTTAAGGTTAGAGTAAAGTTGGTGTGGCACAAAGGCTCATGTGCTCCCTTATGATCCTTTTTCTAACAATTCAACATTATGCCTTCTCATTTTTACATATTTTTTTGGAGATAATTGGTGGGCAACTTGGTTGGGAAGTTTTGATTCTGGCACCAAATCAATATGATGTAGTATAGAATTTGTTCAATGTTGTCAGTTACTATCAAATCTTCAATCATGTGTAAATAATAAAAACCTATGATTTAAACAAGAAAATGATGTGCTATTGAAAAACCCAGGCTTTACAATCAAAGGGGGCAGGTTTTATGAAAGCTCACCTGTAAAACAACTATTGTTTTCTTTTTTCCAAAAAAATGACTAGCTGATTCAAACTGGCATGGCCCTGGCCTTGTGCTGTGATAACTGTGTGTTTTTCCCAGGTAATGCTACTGTGATCTGGATAGACTTTTTTGTAAATATTTTTCTGTTATAATACAATCACTTGGTGAATTTTTATTTTAGTAATAGCTTACATCATTATCGCAGTACATCATCATTGGAACTCATTTCATAAATATTACTCTCATAATTCAGTTTCTTTTTTGCTAGCTTTCTACCAGTATCTCTGCTTCTGTCTCCTTCGAACTGGTTTATTTCGGGTGGGTTTACTTCTTAAAGCTTGGAGGTGTTCTAGGCATATGGTGAGGGGGATGTAGCCCTGCCAACTGTTCTTGAAGGTGGCATATTCTTCACTAGAAGGGTATGTTGCCAGTCTAAAAGCTGTCCCCATCAATACTTCCAAGTGACAGATTGAGCCTGTCCTGAAGAGGTTGTTCCAGGTTTACGGCAACACTTTTTTTTTCATAATTGAAATACCTGGGTGTAGGTTGAGTCTTCAGGTGCTATTCATTTGCTTATTATTGACAATTCTTTGCAATTAATGACAATTCATGCTAAATTCACTTGGGAGGATTGATAAATGGACCCAAATTGGGACTTTCTCAATGCATGGAACCATAGTTGAAAAACTCGCCAAGCCCAAAAATCTCGACTCCACAAAAACTCGACAACTTAAGAAATTGCTTAAATTTCATTAAAAACGCATTTTTTTTGCAAAATTCAATGATAAGATGCATCCAATGAGTCAATAAATGAGTACATAAAAGAAACAAGTTGAGTCTAGTTGTATTTGATTGATTTGAAAGCAAATTGGGTACAAAATGGCATCCTCATGTGGAATGCGTTGATACTGATAGTCTGAAACACAATGAAAATAGCAAATTGTTTTTGTAAAGCTGAAAGTAAATAGTAGTTACTACATCAATATATTTTACAAATTTACATCTTCCTCTTCCCATGTCTAGTGAAAACTAGGGGAGAGGTAGAACTAGATGATATTATAGATGAAGACTTGTAAATGTAGACAAACTTGGAAACTTGGACTTGGAGAGTCCCTATAAAATCAAATGAATTCAATGGAGTTTGAGGGTCATACCCCCAATGGGGTCGAGGGGAAGTGCCCCTCGTAGGGGTCTGGTGGCAACGCCCCCAGCGGGGTCAAGGGGCAGCGCCCCTCATGGGGTTCGGGGGCAGCAAACCTTCGTGGTGTACACCATTTTGGGAGAGTGTTTTTCGTGAAGGAGAGCAACTGATAGACTGAAAAAATGAAATGAAAATGCCTTTTTAGCGGCCGCAGGGAGACACTTTTCTGAGCGGCTGTGTTTTTAGCATGAACTCGCCGTGTTTTTGTCATTTGCAGGGCAAGTAAAGGATGGCGAGTAACTGGCAGAAATACTCGGCATGCAAAAGAAACTCGCTGAGTTTTCCATTAGTTTTGCATCTATGCATGGAACTAAAGGCTGGAGTCCATGGTTTCATAAATATTCCATTATTATTCATAAACTGTGCAGCTGCTTGCAAGATGGTGGCTTTTTTCATTTGGATGGAGAATATGGCAGAAGTATTGTTTTGTCATTATAAGTATAGTTGTGGATCTCGAAGGTTTCAACTGGAAATATATCCAGTTTTTTAAGTGTCTTGGGGCCCAGGTATTCCCCCATAAAATGATAGATAAGTGTTTTCTTCTTAGGAATCCACAATGACTTTTCTGTTTTGTCTAGAGGGAAATGAATCCAGGTAAGGTATCCAGTTTTGAATAGCCACCATTGTCCTTTATAGGTAGGAAGGAGGGTTTGGTTACCGTTTTTGGGAGTGCAGATGCAGATATTTAAGCAGATCCTCTGTTGCCGGGACAGGATGAACTTGAGATATGGCATCTTTGAACAAGGCACAACTCCCTCCTCTGTGGGTAAGAGTTGGTTAGCTAAAGAAATTAGTTCAGATTTGCAGTCTTTGGGTATGAAATGTGTTTGAAGTTACTGTTGCATTCCAGGAGTCTCCTGTTCCAAACAAAAAGATGTTGGCACTTTCAATTGAAACACCTTTCCATCCCCGAGTCATCCATGTTTATCAGTTTTTCTTGTGTTTTTCAAATGAAATTATGCACACATTTATTGTTTTTTGTTGCTGTGTTTTTGTCAATTTCAAATTTCTCAGTAGTAGTGGCTCCTATGACAACCTTTCAACACTTCTCAATAAAGGAGGAAATGTTGACCAAACCTTTTTTGCAGTGTTCTGACACCATACTACAAGGAGGATGTTCTCTTTTCAAAGGATGCGCTTCAGCTGGAGAATGAAGATGGCGTGTCAATTATTTTCTATTTGCAAAAAATTTACCCAGGTCAAAAACCTGTACCACAGTCCATATGACTTGGAGAGAACAGTTGCAAAAGTTTTATTATTTATTGTTGTTAGTCAACTATTTGTGACATTTATGACTTACATGCTATTTAACAGATGAGTGGAAGAACTTCCTACAGAGAATAAATTGTGAAACAGAAGAGGAGGTTTTGGCAGATGCAGCTAATGTTCATGAACTTCGGCACTGGGCATCCTATAGAGGACAGACGCTCACTCGGACAGGTATAAGAGGATCAAGGTTTATCCTGAAGATAAAACCAATGTGAAATGTGGCATCCATATTGCATCAGAATATTTAAAACTTTATGATTATCCATTCATTCATCAGCCATATATTTATTGTTTTCCTGCACTGCTATGATTGCAGTCAGAGGCATGATGTACTACAGGAAAGCCTTAGAGCTTCAATCATTTTTGGATATGGCAAAACCGGAAGGTTTGTGACTATTTTGTATACAATTCTAAGTTGCAGTATGTGGATAAACTGGGGTGGAACCCAGGTGTGGTTATTAAATGTGATTGCCATAAGAACACTTATTTGTGATATAGGAAGAATGACTTAAAGGCTTAAAAGAAAGAGTTGAGTAGGTGCCTCATTTTTCTATTTGTTGTGCAGAACTCCTGGCTGGATACAGAGCACAAGAATGCCTTCCAGATGAGCAAAAACGAAATCAGCGAGCATTGTGGGCACAGTTGCAGGCAGTGGCAGATCTAAAATTTACATATGTGGTGTCATGCCAACTTTATGGCATACATAAGAGATCTGGTGATCCTCGTGCTCAAGACATATTGAACCTTATGGTGACGTATGTTCAAGAGCACCTATTTAATTATGGTTGAGGTTGTGACAGGCTAATGCTGTTCAAATTGGTGTTCTGTACTATGTTGATTTTGATCAAAGTTTTATCATTTTCACAGATACCCATCTCTACGTGTAGCTTATATTGATGAAATAGAAGAGAGAGTAAAAGATAAGTCACAGAAGGTCTATTACTCAGTTCTTGCAAAGGCAGTAAAGGATCATGATCAGGTACTACTTTGACTTAATGCCGTTTGACGCTAATCTAGTCTTTTCTTGAAGAACTCTGGCTTTAAGATTGCATCTGGAAGGTTTATCTAATTAGAAGATGTGCACTAAAACAATGCCTAAATTATAAATTGTCACAATAGTTATAGATATTATGAAATTGGGAAGCAATGAATGATTTATTCAAGGTAGAATGCAATATATACAACGGAAACTCAGCGAAAGGAATAACTGACTAGGCCAGGCATACTCGACCAAGTACCAAACTACCTTATGTTGCTAATAATGTTTTATTATTATTATTATTGACATTTATAGATGATGTAATAGAATTATTAAATATGTTCCATAATATTCCAACTATCCCCCCCACTTATAACATCATTTTCTCAAGAGTTCAAGTCAGCAAGTGTGAAAAGCTTCGAAATTCACTGCTGCAAGAAATTTGGTAAAGATGTTAGCACATTGCTTGATTGGAATAATACTGGAGCTGAATATTTTGCTGTTGGACATGCTTGTGGCTGTAGTTCCATTGAATCTCAATGTGCTTAGCGTGTTGATGGAAAATTCGATTATGAACAAACTTAAACACTCCTTGGCTATTGCAAAACAGAATTGTGAGTTGTGTCTCAAGTACACCCTTTCCTGTCAAGCTGTGATATAACCATATCACTTCGTTGACAACTTCACCTTCAGCATGATATTTTGTTTTTGTGGAAGAGCAAGCACCATTGGTTTGGTTTTTACTACCTCATGATATCAGACCAAATCCCTAGAAGGAAATAAATCCTGAATTAGACTTTTGTTCATCCAAAGAACCTCCATTGCTTGAGAGAGGACATTCCTTCAAAACTAGGTCTTTTCACAATATCATCCATGTTTGCATTCTGTTGGAATCTTTAGATGCACTTGCAATGGCACTTTGCACATTTGGCAGCAGCTCTACAACTACAGTACAAATACTGCAGATTACCATTGGAAGTTTTATTAGATTATTCAACCTCTTCAGTATAACTCCTCATGACTTTATAGGGCAGGATTGAAATGGTTTGATACAATAATGAAATCGGGAAACAATGAGCAATTTGATTATTGAAGGTAGAATGAATATATACAAAGGAAAATTAGTCAAAGGAATAACTGACCAGGCTAGGCATTCCCAACAAACTAGCAAACTAGCTATGGTTAATAATAACGTGCTATTATTATCATTTACACAATGATGAAATAAATTATTGTATATGTGTGCTATAGTATTCCAACAGACATTGTTTCTATTATATTATTTTATTCTAAACTTAAATATTTTGCAAAAATTAGCATATTGTGGTAACTGCAGTCTTCTTTATAGTGACTCACTGCCAGGCAAACAAATTTCCTTCAAATTTTTATATTTTTTTACATATAGCAAGGACTCCTCCTGACACATTTACTTTGAAAACACTTCAAAAAATTTCATGTCTAAGGATCTATGATACTTTTACTTTTCTTTGGCTTGTAAATGGGGTTGCAAGCTAAGTGGGCTTAAACTTAGGGAAAACTCCATGGTTAAGCACACTTGAGTTGGAGTAGTACTGGGATGGGTGACCTCCCGAATCACCTAGATGCATAGCGGACCATTCATTATCATTAGAGATGGGTTCTTGTGAATCACTTCTCATGAGACATGGGTCAATGAGTTTGACTTGAAGAAACTACACGGTTGAATCTTGATAGCAATATCATAATTGTAAATGTATGTTTATCATATTGATGATATAAAACGGGAACAAAAGACATAACTGGATGTGTGTTTTTAATATATACTGGCTAAATAAGATTTTCTTTGATGTGTGGAATTACCATAGTGGTGAATTAAGCTAAATGCCTAGTTAACAGAGATATCATCAAGGTGGCCCACTTGTTTTGTGATAATTATTAGTGGTAAATTTACATTAATTCCAGGATATCTATCGCATCAAGCTCCCAGGTAATGCTAACCTTGGTGAAGGGAAGCCAGAAAACCAAAACCATGCCATTATTTTCACTCGTGGTGAAGGTCTTCAAGCAATTGATATGAATCAGGTATACTTAGCTTCTAAATATTTAATAATATTTTCTTTTCTGGTTGTTATCTTATGTGATATCTAATTTAGGGCAACTTATCTCTTACTACAGGACAACTATCTTGAAGAAGCTTTCAAAATGAGAAATTTGTTGGAGGAATTTCTTCAAAACCATGGGGTTCGGTCGCCAACAATTCTTGGTCTTAGAGAGCACATCTTTACTGGCAGGTGTGTTAAAGAAAGGCTTTCATTCACAAGGATCAAAGAATGAAATCTACATCTATTATATGGTGAATTATAAGTTGAACATGTGTGTTGATAGAATAATCAAAATAATGATTAACAACATGACATACAGCTTACATCTCAATAGTGATAAAATATATTACTTTTGTTGTGAACAAGGATTGTGCTATTGTTTGGTGCAGTGTGTCATCACTTGCTTGGTTTATGTCAAATCAAGAGACTAGTTTTGTTACCATCGGACAGCGGCTGCTGGCAAATCCACTTAAGTAAGACATCTGCACTGCTCTCTTTAATTCCCATGGAGTGTGTATCTAATGGTATGAAACATTTATTGGTTATGAGATGAATGCTATAGCTAGTTTGTGAATGCCTGGAAATCTGCAAATGAAGATTTCTCTAGAAGCTTGTTATCTTAATTTCATGGATTGCAGAAACCTTGTCTTTTACTGTATTAATTTTTTTCTTTATTAATAGTAAATATGATTGATATCCTTAACGCTGCATTTGACATTTGTTTCCACCATTATGTTTGTTGACTATTTTTCTGATTCATAGCATATTGATGAATGGATTGATGTAATGTCCCCATTTTTGCCTGATATTGCTTGTGGTTGATGGGGTCTTGGACTCAGTTGATTTGGGAGTAATAAGGGAGATAAATAATTAAATTAATTATTTGTAAGGTTATTAAATAAATAAATATTATAAAGTAACCTTATATTTAATTAATCTAATAAAGTGACTTAAATAAAATATTATATCATAAAGTTACTAAATAAAATTAAAGTATGTGGAGATATGTATGCTAAAGGGAAAATATATCTTTTATCCCACATTGGCAAGAAAAGTGTGTGAGCTCCCCCATGAAAAGTATAAAAGGATCTTAAGAGCTCATTTTTGGATATCCAAGAAATTGATATTGTTTTTAATATGTCCATTGTGGAGCCTAGGGTTACTGCAGTTAACAACCATTAATCTTTGGAAATGAAAACTTCCATTGATTAGCATAATTGAGGTGGTGAAATATCCTCCGAAGGGTTGTAGATTGGAGAGGATAACTTAGTCCTTTCATTGGTGCCAAAATTTGTGGCCAAGGGCCAATTTTGTGATGAGTTCGATTTTGGAGTTGGAGATAGCTTTGCATTTCAGCTGTAGAGTTCATTAGAGATTTGCATTTGCAGATTGGAGAATAAATAAAGATCTGGTTTTAAATTTACAGTCATCATATCAGCTACATGAAGACCATAATTTTATTCATGGAGGATCATATGTGCATCGATTTCTCTTCCTAGTAGAAGCGCTCCATTTGTGAGGATATTGTGATGATATTTGGTGCTTGTTAGAAGACTTGGAGTCTACATATAATTTTATATTGTCATTCTACATCAGAACAGGGGCGGCTGGGAGAGGTCATTGACTTGGACTAGGAAGGAGCTCATTTCATTGGATATTGATTGTTTCTTCAACATCATCATTGGGTACTATTATAACCAGGTTCCTCTTGCAATTTAAAGTAGTTTGCATTGTCATCTTAGTCATTTAGTGTTGCTGCTGTAGGTGATTACCCAGAATCAGATTTGGCATTGTTTGTATATCTCATTGTAAGCCAAGAGTCTTGGCAAATACATAGCATCATTGTACTTCGGATTGCATACAATAAAGGAGATTAATGTTGCATACCATATGTTTGATGTAATGTCTATCTTATAGCATACATAATCAGCATATTAGCTTGCATGCCAATTGTTTGTAAAAATGTCAGTTGGCTGTAGGAGTATATTTCTCAAGTAGAGTTCATGTATTTGCATCCAAAAAGCCAAAAAGAAATTGTATTTGCATCTAGTACATTGCTTAGACATTGTAGAGTTAATTTGCAAGCTTCTAGACTACAATTGAAATCTTTTCAAGCAGACAAACAAACTGAAAATACAGAAACAGCTAGTAAAGAGATTGCATGAGAAGTGTTTGACGATATTCCTTGAGACCTAAATCAGCAAACTAAGGTCAGATCTTGTAAGGAATACATCAGTGGTTTCAAGAAGTGTGAGCATTGCCATTTTGGTCTATCCTTCTCCTTTAGGTGAAAAATCCCGAAGTGTTAGAGGGCATTAGTAACCAAGATCTTTGTTTCATGTTTTGGTGAACCTAACGATATTCCTTGAAGGAAATAATTTAGATCAGAAGTTGCAAGGGATATTACAATTGATTGATACCGAAAATGGCAAATTATTAAAATTATTAGAAATAAATCAATTTTTCCCAAGTGATTGCCGGAAAACATCTAGAAGCCAATAACAGGATAAATCTCTATAGCTGTAGCAAGCCTTAGACATTTTGGACTCCCTCACCTAGGGACTTTTAAAATCAACTTCAATGGGGTGACTATAGGTAGCCCTAGTCATGTTGGAGTTAGCAGAGTTTCTAGAGACACAGATTGCCAACCCACATTGACCTATGATTTAGATGTTGGCAAAGAAACAAACAAATAGGTGGAAGATTTTGCAATGCTCAAGGAGATTTGATTATATCAATACAACTATGAGTTGAATCATGGTGCCCAATGCTTTTATTGATGAAGCTAAATGATAGTTACTTGGACTCAGGAGATGTCGTAGGTACAAGAGACAAATATTAGGATAGGGACTCCATTAAAAGAATGTTATTGAGCTACTAAAAAATGGTATGTATTTTGTGTTAGTGTTACATCTATAACATCTAGTTTATTAGCACAAGCTAGTACCATTGAGTAACCATCTTTCCTATTCTAATCAATTGATAAAACTTGTGATATTGGGTTTCTTGTATACAAATCTGTTGATACTAGGGCCATACAAGGTCTTTGTTTTGGTTTGGTTTGCATATTGCTAGGGAACGATATAAGGCTATTGTCTTATCCGTTGCAACATACAAAGTTTGGCACAAAGGGTCGAGAGTTCACAAGTATTTCTCAATTTTAGAAGAAGACTTCCTATGGCTAATCAAGAGGGAAACCACATCAACAATAATTGTCTACCACTATTGCTGCCATGGGGAAATCAAATTGGTCTATTGGCATTGACAAAAAATCATGAGCTTCCTTGTGGATCATAAAAGAATTTTCCCAATTTCAATGGTGAGGGAAGCAACATCCTAATGAACACATTGCATTCTTCACCACTACATGTGGAATTCTAAGTGTTACACATGAAGATGTTGTAATTCGCTTGTTTGTGAAAACCTTACATTGCACAATAGCTAATTGGTTTCAACATCTTGCTGTTGGTTCAATTACAAGTTGGATATGAGTAAGAAGTTTCCTACATGTTTCAGTCATTTTTGTTTCCACAACTCTCAAATGTCAAGACAAATGAAAATGGATTAATGAGTGTTCATTTCAAGATTCAACCATCTAGTTACCAAAGTTGCCAACACTCTAAATCCTTCCTTTGAGATTCTTCTTAGCTACTTCATCAAATCTCTGCCTTCAAAAGTTGCTTTCTTTCTCAAGGAAGAAAATGCTATAGACTTGAGAGAAGGTCTGGAACATGCCATTGAGTTGGAAGACCATATGATTAACTTAGGAAAGATGTAGAAAGATTTAATCACAACCACTTCAACAAGATCCACCTCCTTCAAAAAAAAGTGTTGCTTCTATCAGTTATGTTAGTAGGTAAAGTGGCATAAGTGTCTTCTCTTGCACACATGTATTGCTTGTTCCATGCAATGAGTGAACATGATGGATAAAGTTGTCCTAAGATGCATTGAGTCGCATGATATTGTTAGCTTCAAATGAAAACCAAAGATTTTTGGATGGTCATGTCTTTTAGGTAGATTCGATGGAAGCTCTGTTATGGGATATATTGAGCATGAACTTGATACAATAAGAAATAATTGTCATAATCATGCAATGAATGAATGACCAAAAGTATAAGATTTTTTAAGAAAATCTGGAAAAATTGAGAAAAAATTGGATTTAAGAAAAAAACGTAAAAAATTGTAGAAAAAGAGACAAACTAATTTCCCTTAACTATATGAAGAGTGCAAAAGGGAAATTATCTGACAACATAAGCAATTGCAAAGTTCAACTTAATAGGTTTCAAATCAAATAGCTCAAGATGTAGTAATAGAGAATGCTTTGAAACAAAATATTAAATCTCAAAAGACCATAAATGATATTGAAATATTCTCACTGATAACTATTTTAGCAGATTTGTAAAAAAGTAAAGGGAGTGTTAAATATTTTTCCATTAGATAATAAAGATCTGCTAATACAAAAGAAGAGAGCAACTTTATGAGCCACAATTTTGGCTGTTATTATCCAAGTAAGTTTTCCTTGATTTTGTGTATAAGTGGATGATGGAGTTAAAAATATTGATGGACTTTGAGTTGAGAATTTGAGAGATTATAGGTACAAGTTTCAATGGAAAATCAAAGCATGAGGAACATTTTGTTTCAATGAGACAGTTGTTGCTGAAATCTATCTAGAAAATATATGAGGAGGGTTTAAGATAAACCCACAAGACTAGGGCATGACTTCTCTCAAGGAATGTATTAGTTTTCCTGATACCTATTTAACATGCATGGGACGCTATACTGTATATGTCTAAAGCATTCGTGCACTGCTATTGTACTCCTTGTAGGCCTTCTGAACCCTTCATGTATAACAAAATGTAGTTCCCAAACAAGTGTAGGGCATGATTTAAGCAATGAGTTCGACCAATTAACAAATCATAAAGCTTATAGAATATATAGGAAATTTCAATATAACCAAAGCAATCCTTCATTTTGATATAAAATATTGCTACAGTTTATTTTTTCAGCATTACAAGATGATTTTTATCTTTTTGATAGGAACCATTCAGCTTCTAGTTTCACAATGTCTATATACTATCATCTATATACTTATGCTTCCCACTTGATTATACAATTGTCACTACCCTTCTCGCTTATCATTAAAACTTGATGGCCAATGTCAAATTGAAGCTCCAAATTATCACACTTTGTTAGCATTCGAAAAGGAAATTTGTCCCAACCTAACCTTGATAATCTAAACAACCACCTCGGTATTATTGTTGACAATTGAAATGTTAAAATTATTTTGAATAGTCAGGATCACAAGAATTCAAAGAAAACAAACCTCTTTAGGTTGATATCAAGCCAATAAAGTTTCGTTTCAGTTTAGTCTGACTTCCTATATTTACTTTTGAAAAGTACTTTTACAAGGTTTAGATATGTTAAAAAAAAAAGATAGAAGTGTTACTTAGTATTTATGATATTGTCTACTATTTCCCACTAAATTGCATCTTTGGATTTATATACATGGAAAGCATTACTATGAGCTTAAGGAAAATGACGGTTGTGTGGCATAAAGAGAAAAACCCAACACATCTCTTAACCATTCCATGTTAATGTTCTTAATATCAAATGTAGAAGCATACCAATGAATGTGTCTCTATTTTAATGTCCTTAACATCTATTAGAAATATATGTCTATTCAAGGTTGCCTACTGCGATTTTCCTCAGCAACATGATGAAATCTAATGAATCCTTGATGTTGAACCATGTCCTAGTGGCGAGTGCTTAGTTATGTGCTAAAAAACAATGAAAATACCCAATTAAATAGTGATTTCCCATGGTTATTGAACTTGTGATCACCCCCCTACTCATGCATAGACTACCAACAAAGATACTACATTGCATATTACTCAAGCTCAAGAGGACCTAAGAGCTTACTGGAGGCACAATAGCTCCTTCAAATCCCTCATTAGTCATTTTCTTGGTGGCATGCAAGGAGAAAAGTGTAATGTAAAAGGATTACTACTATTATGATTATTTGATTTAAACTACTATTATTAACCATTTGAACGAATCATTTAGGGATTGAGACAACATAAATTGGAACAAGGGATTCATTGTAGAATTCATCAACAATGCCTTACATCAAACATGATATACATTCATAGGCTTTGGTTTCTATAGGGTTATGCACATCCAATGCTTTTATGCAAAACACATTCTCATATTCACGTACCACTAACATAACTAACTTTTCTCCAGTGTTCCACGGAGTTTCTTGACGAGGATGGGGGGACAGAAGGTCTAAGTTTGGGGACGGCAGGGGGATGACGGTGGGGGGACGGTGCTGATATACATATGGTACTTGAATAACTAGTTATAAAAAGATGTTTAAGAATAATATTTCAAATTAATCTTTGGAAAATTAGTAAAATTGCAAATACTAACATTTTAAATACTTGAATATATTACTAAAAGACAGTAAATAAAATATGAAAATTTGACAAATGAAATTGTCGAATTTGAGATTTCTATTATATGAATATTGAAAATATGACATGTCACATCATAATATCATATCATAAAGATGATTACAATGAGTAGCATGATACATTGATATCAAAATAAGTACAAAATGCAAAAATGCAAAATCATTATATCATATCATAAAGATGATACAATGAGTTGCAAAACATCAAATGGCATATGCGAGCAAAAAAATGAAGAATGAGAGTGTTTTGTTTAGCTTAGAGGCTTTTAGAAGGGTCCCACAAACCTTTAGGGTTCGGCCCAAGGCTCACATTCCTAGAAAAGTAAAAGAAATTTTTTTAAAAATTGCTTTTTTGCACATCCCAGCGTGGAGACTTTTGGGCGTCTTTGAGACACTTGAGGGACGGCTAGAAGTCCCTAAGACATCTCGGGGACGTCCAGGAGTCCCCACTGTTTCCTCAGTCTCCCAAGTCCCGACGGCGGTGGGGGGACGTTTCTTAGCCGTCCCCAAGTCTCTGAAACATTCGAGTCAGGGAGACGGCTAGACTTTCTCTATCACATCCCCATTGAACACTGCTTTTCTCTATCACCCTCTATAGTAGTCTATATCATAGATTACATAATCGCCGATTAACTAGCGAGTGGAAGATTAATCGCCAAGTTTTCATGAAAACGAGTAAAATCTACTTTTACTTGCCAGAATGAACAGTATGAATAATTGCCAGATTTTTGTGTTTAATCGCAGGAAAAAATGGCAATTAATCGTCGAATTTTTGTGAGTAATCGTCATAAATGCAAAACACGTTTTTTCTGGCTCTTTTTTGCGCGAAAACGACAGTCATTTCACCCTATTTTTTCGCGTTTTCCTTACTTAAACCCTCATTTTCGCGTATTATTTCACACCCGCGTTTTTACCAATTAGTTTCAGTGCGTTTCTGGCTTTGATTTCCGCGCGACTTCGAGGCTTTGGCATCGCGATTTGCATCAAGTGTGAAGGCTGCAGGTTAGTTAGGGTTTCTTCATTTTTTCTCGTACGTTTCCACCAATTTTTTCACAGCTTCGCCTTCAGCTTTCTGTAGACGTATTTGTTGATATTTATTTGTTTTTATTGATGATTGGATTCCATAGTTATACAGAATCACAAATATTATATAATCAATAATATATATTTTTTATTCATAATAAATCGAATTTTAATATACTATAGATATAATATATCTATTATGAATAATGTATATAGAAATAATAAACAAGAATATTATTATTATTTATTTATATACATTATTAATAATGTATATAAATAAATAATAATAATGTAGTTGTTTATTATTTATTTATATACAATGTAGTAATGTACATTATTTATAATTTTATAATAAATATATTATATCTATAATATATTTTTTAATTCAGAATATATTAAAATTCAATATATTATAAATAAAAAATAAATATATTACTATTTATAATATTTATGTTTTTTGATTCAAAATTATAGAATTTAATATATAATGAATCAAAACAAAAAATATTATAGATAGTAATGTATTTAATATTTATTATTAAAAATTATATATTTTGCCTTTTGGCTTGGTAAGATAGGATTTTACTATTTATTATAACTTTACAATGTACATATTCTGCAAAAAAAAAATGATTTTATATGATTTTTGTTTATAATGAAGCCATGAAATCAGATATGAGATTGAAAACTATAGCTGGGCTGTGAAAGTTTATAACTTAATAGACTTCTAGTTTTGCTTATTAAACCCTCTTGTGTTTCAAACTTTCATGATTCATCATTCATGCATAGAAATTTCATAACTTGATCTTTGAATTTTAAATGGGGTTAGATTGGATGTTTGGTAGTTGGCACTTGGCTCTTGGCACTTGGCAGCATACGTAACGAGTAACAGTAAAGTAACAATGAAATTTTATAACTTAATCTTTACTCTATTAAGTTATAAAATTTCATTTTTACTTTACTGTTATTGGTTACAATTTACATACTCTGCCAACTGCCAACTCCAAATATCCAGGCATACAAATATCCAATTATAAAAATTTTATGCATGGCCATGAATGATGAAAGTTTGAAATGAAGTAATGCTGAAATGAGGGTTTAATAAGCAGAAATAGAACTCATCATCATATTTCATCAACATTTTAAAAGTTAAAATTTGAGCATATTTATAGTTTTACTCATATCAATTAGCACATATGTATGCTTTTGCACTATGCACATTATCACATTGTATGTAAAGTTAAATTTTTAATTGTTCATAATGATAATATGCTGCTCCCACCTGCAAATTTGCAACAATCAATAGGGTTAGGAGTTAGGATTTAGGACTGCAATGCCAATTTGCATGTAAATAAATTAAATCAATGTGCATCCAACAAAAAATACAAATATAAGAATGCAAAAACTGAAATTAGATAATAATTGAATAAAGTTAAGTTAGTTAACTATTAAACAATTAGTTGATTGTTCCTTTGTAATGGATTTGTTACAACTTACAACTTCTAATATATTTATTGTTCAACTTCTAATATTGTAGGTTAATTTATAATCACAATGGCATCCGCCTCTACATCTGCTTCAGACTCAATTGGCACAAGTGTCATTGAAAGGAGACCCCCTGGTAGCCGTGATCCTACTTGGAAACATGGTTATTATGGGCCAGTACCAGGCAGTGTTATTTGTACTCGTTGCAAGAAGAAGATTAGTGGAGGCATCAATCGCCTCAAATACCATCTTGCTAGTATTCCTTGTCGTGATTCAAAGGAATGTGAAAAAGCCACTTTAGAGGTGAAACACGAGATGTTAGCTGTTCTTGCAGCACTTGAAGAAAAAAAAATTGAGAGGGAAAAAGCAAAAGCAGCCATGCAAGCAGCCATTGCTCCGAATTTGGCTGAAGATTCTGAAGAGCTTATGCAAACTCAAACCATTGCGGGCTCTAGTCGTGGTCCACGTATACGTGCTGGTCACAATACCCCATCCACTTCTTCCGCTTCGAGCAAATTCTAGTTTTTTGTGCCTAGAAATATTCAAGTATCACAACCTTCATTCGAAGCAACTGGGTGGAATAAGAAGGTGCACAAAGAGGCAGACAAGGCTTGTGCAAGTTTTTGGTTTTATAATAATCTTCCCTTCAATGTGGCAAGGAGTCCATATTGGGAGTGTTTGGTGACAGCATTGACAGTTGCAGGCAAAGGGTACAAGGCCCCTACTCCAAGGGATCTAAGTGGCAAGTTACTTGAAGATGCTATTGTAGATGCAAAAGGAATTGTGGAAGAAGAAAAGAAGAAATGGCAAAAGTTTGGATGCTCAATTCTTTCAGATGGCTGGACAGATGGAAGAAACCGCACACTTATCAATTTTATAGTGGCTTCCAATGGTGTGATGGTTTTTCTAAAGTCAATTGATGCCTCCAACATAATAAAGAATGCAGAAAATTTGAGCTTGATGTTGGAGCAGGTTGTTTTAGAGGTGGGCATAGAAAATGTTGTCCAAGTTGTTACTGACAATGCAGCAGCATACGTGGCAGCTGGTAGATTGCTTCAAGCGAGGCATCCAACAGTTTTGTGGACCCCTTGTGCAGCTCATTGCCTTGACCTTCTTTTGGAGGATATAGGCAAAATTGATTGGGTGAAACCAATTGTAGAACAAGCAAGAGACATAACAAAATATATATATAATCACCCATGGGTTCTTCAATTGATGAGAGATCACACCAAAGGGAAAGAGCTTGTGCGATCGAGTGCTACAAGGTTTGCAACTAATTTTCTTACGTTGTAAAGTATCACTAGTTTATTGACTTCCTTGAAGCAGATGTTTGTGAGTCAACCATGGGTAGACTCAACTTACTCAAAGAAGGCTGATGGAGAAAAGATTCAAGCAATAATCTTTGATAGTCAAT
>VDFB02006328.1:0-11985 GCA_007258455.2 Sequoia sempervirens
ATGAGCACATAATATAGTGGCAACAGTGTTGTTAGTTTGGATAATAATTATTTTGAGAGGCATGATTTACAGTGGGAGTTGGAGAGAAATATCTATGTCATTCTATTATGAAATAGAAACTTTAGTTGCTATTAATCGATTCTGTTAAAATATAAATAAAATATTTTTTAATTAAATTATATATATATTTTATATAAAATATAGTATCGAATAAAATGAACTAATTTATAAATAAATATTTTTATCTATTTATAATTTAACTTAACAAAATAAAACATTAAATAAAAAAAAAAATCAAGCATAAATAAATTTTCACAAATAATTTTTTAATAGAATAGTGGTTTTAAATAATAGAATCAAAAGTTATATAAATTATAATAAAATGAAATAGTATTTTAAATAAATATAAAATAGAATTAGTATGACAATTTAAATATATATATCTATAAAAATATTAAGAGATAAATTTGGAGCTATTTTATTTACTTAGAAGTTAGTGTTTTATTTAGAAACTAAATAAAAATATTATGTTCATTATTAAATACTAATATTGACATGTAAATGAGTCAAATTCAAGGTGAAAGATAAGAGTTTTTGGTTACACACTCATGTCAATACATGTCCCATGTTGCCATTGTAGAATGTCTTTCTTGTTGCTAGTTGGTCACTATGTATGTGTTATTCTATAACTTTCTTTGTGTAATAATGATCACAATACAAACTAAAATGCATTTTGCCTTTGTCAAATAAAATTTTCTCAAAGTAGTTTCACACCTATTATTTGGTAACGAGGATCTTTCTTGAGTACATAACAAAAAATCTCCCCTAGTCAAGCATGAACATACCATCAATATTGGAAAAACAAGGATCAAACTACTCATATGAATCTTCATAGCAACTATGCAAAGACAAAACAATGTGCTTAAAATACAACCCATCCACATTATCATAAAATTCATAAACCTTAATGACAACATAATATTGATCAACATTTATGAGGTCAATGAAAGAATACAAACATAGGGGCTAAGAGATCCTTTACTATTCATATTTATAATATCATTATAATTTCCTACCCCATACATAAGTTATAGCCAAGAAGGAAAGCCTCTAGCTCATGAGGCAAAGAAGAACAAACTTGAAGAGAAGTTTGATATGCATGTAACACCTCTTCATGTAATCAAAGGGGAATATGTGAAACTTAGGCATGCCATCTAATTGAGTTGGAAAATGTTCACTAGTAGTCTCATCTAGATGTCACAACTCATTATCATTAGTGTTGCACCTAAGTCCCAAGAAAAAGCCTCAAATGCAGGCATAACGAACCCATCTTTAGAAACATAAGTTTGGTTCCCATTAGAGAGAGAGGATCCATACCTACTTTAGCATTCATCAACTTAGATAGATAGTTAGCAACCTAAGTGCACTTCACACTTGCTAATGCAATTATCCATAGCTAGATCACATGCATACTTTGTTCCTGCACTCCAACCATGAAGACAAGAAATAGATTCTTAAGGCACCTTAATTGAAGAATTTAATTCTTTATTTTTCCTCTTAGTTTTATATTCACCATCACAACTTTCTAGAACATTATAACTACTACAAATAGACACATTAAATATGTCTTCCTTCTTTTGATCCATTGGCATCTCTTTTTTCATCATCTTCTTCATAACACAATTACCATGAGGAAGTTGGAAAGCCACACACTAGAGGAACAAGCCATCATATACATTGATGTGGTCTTCAACACAACATCCTCATGAGCCAATTGCTCTCACTCAAAGTCTATGCTTACCTCAACTACATCCTCAATACTTATGGCCTCATTCAAGCTCTAAGCAAAATGCACAAGTTTAAGATTAGGGAATTCCTTTTTTGAATTAAAATTTGTTAATGTTTATAGTCTCATTTTAAATTTTGACATATTCATTATGATTTTTGAAGCTTGTCTCTAGTACTTCCTTGTGTTAACTCTAGAGGACAACATGATTATCTAATAGATAAGAATTACTATAAGTTATATTTTACATGCACTCTCACATTTAAGCTTTCAAGTATTTAGAGTTTGCCGAATTTCTAGACCTAGACTCACATATCAATTTATGGTTGAGTGGTGAATTTAATTACGTGATGAGATAAAATTGATGCATGCCTATTTATTTTGCTTGTAGATTCTTAGATTTAAACTTTGGGGGTTTTGTAGCTAGCACACAACACTCTCAAGAGCAATAGGTTAAGGGTTCTTAGTGTTCCTAAAGTGATTTTTGGTCTTGTGGATGCCACTATGAATGGTTTTGGTTGTCCACGTGCTTGGTGTTTGGTAGTGGCAAAGAATGGGATATGTCATGTGTATCTAGCACGATAATGATTATCTACGTCTAATCATTTCTAAGGATTTTCAATTGCAATGAGTATCAAGTGTTTTGTTTTTTTAGTATGGTGGCCATGTGTTGACACGTATGAAGTCAACAGAGTACATGTATCTCTCAAAGGGAGCTAGGTGTATCCAAATGACAAGTTTAAGTGGGCTTAAGATAAATATTTGGAATTTCTTTCCTAAGGTCAAATAGTGATATTTTATAAACACGATCTTGCATGGTTTTGAATGATTAGCACCAAGTTTCATATATAGTTAGATGGTGTTAGAGGATGTGATAACATAGTTAATTTCTTAGTGATCTTAGTAGTATTTTTGGGCTCATTTTTTCTTTGTGGGCATTAGGCTATGCTACATATGATGTGGTGATCATGTGAATGGGTTATTCACTATCCTTCTACAATATTGCAAATTTGGGCTCATAATAGATTGAACTTATGGTCTTGCTTGCTAGCATTTATTCCAATTTTGGTGCCTATGATAGTCTCTTTTTCTTGCTTATTGTTTCATGCCTTGTTTGTAAGGTGAGGTTGACTACTACATTTTTTTTGTCGTAAATTGTCTCCATTGACAATTTTACACTAGATTTTTCTCCCTCCTATGTACTTGGACCTAATTATACACCTAATTTCCAACATTATGCTTTCCATGACCCATTTGATCATTTAGCAAAAAATAAAATATGCAAAAATCAGATTATGCATTTAATATTTTTCCCTCGACACTCCAGATCCTGAAAAAGTGGGCTTGGACTAAGACCCCTTGGTGCCCTTGTCCTCTTAAAATGGCCCCCAATTTAAATGTCGGTGTTGGTATTTTATTATTGAAATTTAAATCCTGATTGTCGGCCATCAGGATTTAATTTTCAAGAAATTAAATTAATTATGTATATAAATATATAATATTTTCACAATTTTAATTAACAAGCATGATCAAGCAATATTGAAGAGAAATGATTATACTTCAAAATAAATTCAAGAGCAGTAAAGAGTAGAATTTTTAGAATTATAGCAACATTCCATCATCTTCTAGCATCATGCCAAGTTTTATGTGAGTTTATTCATGTTTATGCATACATTTTGTTTGTGAGTATTAATGCTTGTAGGTCTTCAAATCAAATCAAATCGTATTGCAATCAAGCGTTGAAGGTGATGTGCATGTGACTTCAATCCCTCAAGGAGATCAAATCTAAGTGGTGAGTTGCAATGAGTTGTTGATTCATCATTCATTTGTCATTTAACCTCCATCCCTCAAAAGGACACACTCTCATTATCATTAATTCTACCATTATGGAGATAGAAATTCCAACACTGGGTTTGACTGAGGTAAGCCCCTAAATGACACAACCCTTCCTCTCCTTTTGAATGTGTAGGTTATAGGTCTAAAGAGGATTGGGAGGAGATTGAAGACAATTTTCTCATTTATACATTCAAGCCCTACAACTTGAAAAGTTATGGAAACTAAATTATCTCAGTAATAGACAAAGATATGATAATAAGATCTGGAAGGAAGAAGCCACAAACTAGGGACTTGAGGCTTATGAAGTCAAATTTTGGTTTCAAATCCTCAGTCTAAGGTGCCTTTGGTGTCATTGTCCACTTGAAAATCAAGCTCAAATTCAGATCACAAGTGCATAAATATCTGCTCTATTCATTTGTAGTCATTAAATTTGGATATTAGTTTCCATATTGGGTAAGTGCACAAAGTTGAGTCCACGAAACGTGGAATTTTTTCCCTTAACCAAAAAATTGAAATCGGCTTTGAGGAAACGGGATCCCAATTTTAATAAACGAGATCTTGATTTTTAAAAATCGGGATCCCGTTTAGGTTCGGGATACCGAGCCTGACACGGAACAAGATCCCACTTTTTAAAAATCGGGATCACGTTTCCCATAGGATCCCGAACCAATGGAAAAGGCATAGGATCCCGATTGTCATGAAACGGGATCCCGATTACTATGAAACGGGATCCCGATTACTACGAAACGGGATCCTGATTTCTACAAATCGGGATCCTGTTTGGTAGAAATCGGGATCCCATTTTATATTGCTATTTTTATTTATTTTTAAATAGAGTTCACTGTATAGCAGATGGGACCCCGAGTACTAGTGACAGCAACCTCCACAATCAGCTATAGGGACCCGCCTACATCCCATTTTTTTGCATGTTTCTATTTTGAATTGAAATTTTGAAGAAAATAAGTGAATTTAGCATGTTTTTTTTAAATTTATTTCACATTTTGAGCATTTTTTAAACTGTTATAGTAGAAATGAATAATTGTAAAAATAGATGAAAAAATGTAATGAAACCTAAGGTTTTTTAATAAAAATGAAAAAATGAACCTTGAATTGTGTTTTACAAACAAAATTTAACTTTTGAAACCCTAAATTGTTCGATTAAACCAAAAAAGAATGAATTTGAAAACCCTAATTGAAACAAAAACAAAAAAAATTGCATTTCAAAACCCTAGAAATCGAAATGAAACAAAAACATTGCATTTACAAATCTTAATCAAGCTTTTTGAAACCCTGAATTCAAATCAAACGAAAAAAATTGAATTTGAAAACCCTAGTTTGAATTGAAACGAAAAAATTGCATTAAAAACCCTAATTGTTTAGAAAATGAAACCCTAAATTGAATTGGAACAAAAAAATTTGTTAAAACCCTAAATTGAAATCGAACAAATCATTTTGATTTTGAAAACTAGGTAATTTCGAGCTCAGAAAATATCATTCGCATTGCTTAAATGTTTTAAATTTTATTTGCTTTGTATGGAAAAAATGATATATATTAAACTTTAGTTTCAATGTTAAATTATAATTAGATTAGAAAACAATATGTTAAAGAATAGTTAAAATTCATAAAGTTTATCTTGATGTTTTTTTGCAAATTTAGTTAGCAAACTCGTAAATCTAAGCGCGTACAATCAATTCCAATTGACGCTAACTTGCAAGTGTAAATTATGCCAAGGGCCACCCAAACTTCACCCTAAGTTTGCTAAACCCTAGACCCTAAATTGTAAAATCTAAACCCTCAACACTAAAGCATTTGAATTTTGTCTTAGGACCTTAAAATGAAATTTGGTTGCCTTAAAAAACCTTCTATTGTCACCATTTAGTAGAGCTTTTTGTAATGTTTTCACTTATTTGAACACATAATATAAAACCTTTTGGTTTCTACAAGTTTATGAAGAGTGGATGATCACTCTCTATGACAATTAGACATGATCATTAGGGTTCTAAATCATTGGAAGAAAATTGAGAGCGTGAGTGAGAGTGCTATGGGTAAAGTTTCTTTCATTAGACAGACCTAAAATTATTTAGGTTCAATGTTAAGAATGGGTCTATTTGGTAGATTTATGAAAACTATTTTGAATATCTAGAAGGCCATAAAATTATAATTATAGCAATTCCAATTGGAAACACTTGGGTACATATATATCATATGAAATTTAAATCTAGTAAGGTGTCTATTATATAGGAGAGTTTGTAATACATGGAAAGAGGTTTGTATGGGAATATATGTATTAAGAAACACATACCACATGACCTCTATAGGATTTTTAAGATGTGATCCTAGATAATAATCCACCCATCCTCAATAATAATGGATTCTTTAGCAATTAAGAGAGATTCAATAACCATAAAATTACCTATATTTTGATACTATATAGATTTATGTGGAAGGATAGAAATGCACCAATAAGGAGACCAAGATGGAACCATTTAACACCTACAAGGTACACCTATTACATGGGAAAGGGAGGAGGTACATGATGATGGTTAGAGAACTACATGCTATTATACAATTTAGAGATAGAGGATGATTCATATAAAGAAATATAATTAAATATAAGATTACAATTAAGGATAGGTAATGTTACAATTTACTTGGGGTTTTAATGAGGATTAGGCTTAAGATTCAATTACGTTTGTAGTAAATAGTTAGGTTACAATTAGGAATATATAATAAATATTAATATAATTATAATACAAATATAAATTAATTTAAATATAATATAATATAATAGAGGAATACATTTAAGATTAGGTAAAGTTTATAATTTAATTAAGTTTCAATTAGGTTTACAATTCAATTAGGATATGGTTAGGGGTGGGGATCATTTAGCATTCTATTATGGTTAGAGTATGGGTTACATTTAAGATTATTGTTATTTTTGTGATATGTATAGATTGATTCATTTTTAACATGATACTTTTTTTTATTAGAGGGGTAAACACTTTTGACCCAGAGCTAGATGGAACCAATGAGCCTATAGTATGACTAAATTTGGACCTCACTAGACATCTAGATCCCCTTAAGCCATCCTATCTTTCCTTGGAAATCTATAAATTGATTTCTTAAGGGGGTCCACAATATGACAGAAATTTCTTAAAAGGGGATCAAACCAGTTCTTTAAATTTGGTGGGATTTCCCAAGGCAAATTTAACAATAATAAGATCATTACTAAGAGATTATAATATTAATGAAGTTTCATGATCTAGGTTGGTGGGAGTTGAAACAAGAGTAGATCTCCGATCAGCTATTCCAAAGAGAAAATGTTCTTTATAACTTGCAAGGTTCATTAAATATTCCAAGGAACTTAAAGGCACACAAGTTTGTAAACCTAAACTCACAGAGAGAATCTAAAAATCTAAGCCTAAACGCCGGCTTGCGTTCATTTTGTCCTACTTGTGCGTTAAAGTGAAAATTTGGTTTGTCTTAGGAAAATCCACCATATTTCATGTTCCCCTTATGCCATGTAATTTTTTGATAAAGGATCTTACTACATGTACATCCCCTTAAGTTATCCTATTACCACAAACCACGAACTCCTAAAGTGCAAACCCTAAACCCTAAAGCCATGTTTTCTTTACAAAAGGCTCTTAATGAAATTTAGGTTTGCCTTGGGAGCTTCACCAAATTTTATTCAGCAGGCCGTGTCCGTTTTTTTCTCCTAAGGGAACCTCCGCCTAGATGTAATAGGAAATCCCTTAAGCCATCCTATCACCCTAAATTGTAATTCAATTTCTTAAGGGGATCAAAGAAGTTCTTAAAATTTGGTGATCAAAGTTTCCATCATGATCTAGGTTGATCAGTTGAAACAAGATTAGATCTCAATCAACTATTCCACAAGAAAATGATTTTCACTAACTTGAAAGTTCATTAAATATTCCAAGGGGCACCAAAACTTTACCCTAAGTTTTGTAAACCCTAAACCCTGAACTCTAAAATCTAAACCCTAAACACTAAACCATTCATTTTGTCCTGCCCAACACCTTAAAGTGAAATTTGGTTGTCTTAGGAAAATCCACCATATTTCATTCCCTTATGCCATGTAATTTTGTCCAAGGATCTTACTACATGTATATCCCCTTAAGTTATCCTATTACCCTAAACCCTGAACTCTAAAGTCTAAACCCTAAACCCTAAAGCCATAATTTTTTTCTTTTAAGGCTCTTAATGAAATTTTGTTGCCTTGGGCAACTTCACCAAATTTTATTCACTTGAGCCATGCCATTTTCTCCTAGGACCTCACTAGACATAAATCCCCTTAAGCCATCCTGTCACCCTAAATGCGTGAGAATTCGTTTCTTGGGGGATCAAGGATAGCAAAATTTGGTGATCAGAAAGTTTCCCATCATGATCTAGGTTGGTCAGTTGAAACAAAAGAGTAGATCTCAATCAACTATTCCACAGAAATGTTCTTCACTAACTTGCAAGCTCATTAAATATTCCAAGGGGCACCAAAACTTTACCCTAAGTTTTGTAAACCCTAAACCTTGAACTCTAAAATCTAAACCCTAAACACTAAACCATTCATTTTGTCCTACCCAACACCTTAAAGTGAAATTTGGTTGTCTTAGGAAAATCCACCATATTTCATTCCCTTATGCCATGTAATCTTGTCCTAGGATCTTAATACATGTACATCCCCTTAAGTTATCCTATTACCCTAAACCCTAAGAAGCCGTGTTTTATTTCACCAAAAGGCTCTTAATGAAATTTGGTTGCCTTGGGGAAACTTCACCAAATTTTATTCACTTGAGCCATGTCATTTTCTCCTAGGGGCTCACTGAGGCGTGATCCCCTTAAAAGCCTTAATCGCATGCTAAAATCGTGAATTTGATTTCTTAAAGGGGATCCGAAGTTCTTAAAATTTTGGTGATCAAAGTTGCCATCGCACTTGATCTAGGTTGGTCAGTTGAGCAAGGTAGATCTCAATCAGCTTTATTCCACAAGAAATGTTATTCACTGGCACGAATTTCATTAAATATTCAAATTCCCTACAAGCCTAAACTACGAACTCTAGTTGCAAACCCTAAACACTAAACCATTCATTTTGTCTACCCAGGATCTTAAAGAGTGAAATTTGTCTTAGGAGAGAATCCACCAATTCATTCCCTTATGCCATGTAATTTTGTCCTAGGATCTTACTACATATATCCCCTTAAGTTATCCTATTACCCTAAACCCTAAACTCTAAAGTCTAAACCCTAAACCCTAAAACCATAATTTTTTCTTAGGCTCTTAATGAGATTTGGTTGCCTTAGGCAACTCCACCAAATTTCATTCCCTTATGCCATGCAATTTTTTCCTAGGATCTTACTACATATATCCCCTTAAGCTATCCTATTACCCTAAACCCTAAACTCTAAAGTTTAAACCCTAAACCCTAAAGCCATCATTTTTTCTTTAAAGGCTCTTAATGAAATTTGGTTGCCTTGGGCAACTTCACCAAATTTTATTCACTTGAGCCATGTCATTTTCTCCTAGGACCTTGCTGGGGTAGATGCATAAGCCATCATTAAGCTAAATCATGAGAATTAGGTTTTTATTTAAGGGGTTCCAATATGACATTTCTTAAGGGGATCAAAGAAGTTCTTAAAATTTGGTGATCAAAGTTGCCCAAGGCCCAACCAAATTTAACAATAATAAGATCTTGCAAGATTATACAATATCAATAGTTAATTGTATTTTCATTCAAATAACATGTGCCTTAGACATATAAATGAGGCTCACATATAATTTTATCATTTGTATTCAATTATTTAAGGCCATTTATATTGAATAATTTAAAGGTATTTCCTAAACGTAATGTACATCTTGAAATTACAAATCTAATGCAGGTTCACTCATATCTTAAAGATCACATGGATCCATTCCAATGTATTGCTTGATCCACCTCCCACCATCCGTACCAACACCCCGCTTCACCTCCACCTCCACCCACTCCACCCACCGTAACCCCCCCACCTCCCACCCACTTGAGAATCAATGGACGCTCCGGTGCAGAAGCTGCGTCAATGTACGCTGGGAACCATCCAAGATCAAATCAACATTATTCAAAATGAAGAATGTGTCGCACCTCCTATGAGGATGTTTGCATCTAGGATGCAAACCCTTGTTGATGCTGTCAGGGCTATGGATGGGATCATAGATGAGCATCGAAAATGGCTAGAGGAGAGGAGAACTCCTGATTTTGAAAAGGAAAACACAAAGAAATGAAGATCTATGCAGTAGAGAACCATAATAGTTTATAAATTAAAACAATGATCTTAAATAGTTATGAATTTATAAATTTGGTGAACAATGTATATTTTGTGTGATGAATTTATAAATTTGGTTCCAAATGGATATTTTTAGTGACATGGATTTATGAATTTGGTGGAATTTATCAACTTATAATGAATAGTATATAATAGTATATATTTTATGACTATCTACTAGATCATGATTTCTCCTGCTGAAAAATTATAATATATATGTGTGTGTGTGTGTGTGTTAGACATAAAATGAGCTTTTGTGAATGTTTCAAGTTTATTGTTTAGGATGTATGTGCATGTATTAAAAATTTGCATATATAGTTCTTAAATTTTGAAATTTGTATGTATGTACATAGTCTAGTTTAATGATTTGTACACATGCAAACTATGCATCATATTTTTTATTTTAAATGTACATGTACATACATTTAATTTTGAATTTTGTATGGACATGCTCTTGAGTTGAACAATCAATGTATATATATGTGCATTTCAATTAAATATATGATCTTAATATATATGTTGCTCATCCTATTTCAATTAAATATATGATCTTAATATATGTATGGACATGGACTATTTTGTATGATTTAATGCAGGTGCACATTTATATTGAGCATATCATGGATGATTTTAACATTGATGATATCATCAATCCACCACCTCCGCCACAGCCACAACCACTTCCACCTCCCCCCCTCTCCACCTCCACCTCACCCTCCACCTCCACCCCCACCTAATATGCCACATCCAACACCTATCGCATCTGACGAGGCTCGCTTGAGAGCATGAATAAATGATCAAGATGAATCCTTACAAAATCAAATCAATGCTATGTATAGTCAAGCATTGATTCCTCCACATGTGAGACGTTTTGCATCTGCGATGCAAAACGTTGTTGATGCCATCAGGATGATCAATTCTGATCTTGATAGGCATCAACGAGATAGAGAACAAATGAGACAAATTTATTCTGATGGTCTCTCTTACAAACAAATATTAGACCTTAAAATAATGAAAGCCCATCTATCCCCCTACTTTCTTGACCCCGTTACTAGACAACCCATTCCACCCAACAAATCTAGAATATACATGAGGTGGTGCATACATCCGCAGATGAGTGCACATTTTTGGGATCGATGGTATATGGTTTTTGATAGTCCCCCGCATGCTAATTGGGAGTGCCCATTGTATTTTTTGAGAAAACTGTATGTAGAGTTTGTTTTGGGGCAAAAGCCTAATTATTTTGATTTTAGATCATTTCAAGGTGTTGGTGGCGGCATGCTACAATAGAGATTAGGGGCAAGGGTTGATCCCCAATGCCCCGTGCATGCGCAACCCCTTGTTGTTGCTCCTGGTCCTCCCATTCCTGCACCTGCATATCATCAAGCTCTGGTCTCAACATTAGGTTCCCTTAGTACACTCACAGGAGACCTTGATCAACACGCTTCTGCGATAGCGAGTGGGGAGCATAGAGACAATGATGATGATGGAGGATTTTTTTATGGAGTTGGTCCGAGTACTGCTCCAGGAGTTTCGAGGCCCGTCCCCCATATATGTACTAGTTGTCATGAAGTATGCTATGGACCTAATCAGGCCACACCTAGTTCAGGTGGACGGGGAGATTCTAGTGGTTCATCTGGTCGCATCAGTTCATTTGTAGAGTTCCTCATAGCAGAACATCACCCTAAGGACAGTGCGACAAAGATATAAATATGCATCTAGATGTACGTTCATTTTCTAAGAATTTTGATGGTTGTATATATCAAAGAAAAGTTTACAATACATTTTAACAATCAAATTGTTTGGTGTACAGATGACACTAACGATGCAAGGGCAATCATCTGTTCCACGAGTACATACATCGACACCGGTCATACTCAGCAACCCTTATGGGGTATTTTGATTTCAATTTTTAAAATTATATATGAAATCATAAATTATTTAGCTTGAGTTTTAAATTTATAATTGAATCACATATATGTTTCAAATATTTATGTTGGTTTAGGTGAGTCAATTGGCATCCACGTCGATTCCTCTTGAGGGATTGTCAA
>VDFB02006329.1:0-16005 GCA_007258455.2 Sequoia sempervirens
TATGAACAACTGATGGGACAACTTTCATTGAGTGAAGCCAAGGGAGGCCTAGCCACAAACGAAATTGGTCAGATTGTGGAATAATTGAAAATGTTACCTCCAAATATTTAGGTGCTATTTGTAAGGGTAGCACAATCGATCCAATCTTAGAGAAGGAAAAACCATTATGTGTTTTCATCCATGCAGTTGGTTTATTATATTCTTCTTGATATAGTTCATGTAATACTAGAAACTCCTCTATGATCGCATTCTCACCACAAGCGTGATCTATTAATATCCCATTACTGGGCTTATCATAAATTTTTCCAGCTATGTAGAGAGGACCATCATGAAGATTTTGTAGTATGTCTTTAGCAGAAAAAGTGATATCAAGAGACTTAGTTGTTTGGCCCTTATGAGGGATAACATCTATTGTAGCCACAAAATTATCCATAGGACTAACTTGGGTAATAATAGGAGTTGTATCATGTTGTTCACTATTTGTATCAATAGTCATTACTTGAGGGTTTGAAGTTTCACTAGCCTTGACAAATGAAGTAGTATGTTTAGGAATGGGGTTGGAGAAAATTTGTAAATTCTAGTTAGGGGTTGCAATGGATTTATTGCCTTGATCATTAACTCCCTTAATGGACAAATGGCCTAACTCAATGAGGTCTTGAACTAAATGTTTTAGACGCTTACAATGTTCAGTGTCATGTCCATTTTGGTGATGAAAGTGATAATAAGCATTAGGCTTGAAATTAGATGGTAATGGTTGGTTTGGATCAAGTGGTCTAATAGGCGGAAAAGTGAGCATGCATTTTTAAATTAACTGGTTCATTGTATTATGGAGAGTATCAGGTAAAGGAGTGAATTGTCTCTTCGGATCCCCATAATGATAAGGAACACCTGCCCTAACAATGACCACTTGATTTGGAATGGATTGGGTTGGATGTGGTTGAGGTTGAGGAGGTAGATTAAACTATAAAATGCCTCTATTAGGTTTGTGGAAGCTTTTTGTGTTATTTTGGTTTTGATTGGTGTGCTCTGATTTGTCAACTCGGCTAGAAGTGGTTTTGAATCATGACTTGAAACTAAAATTTGATGGTCACATAAGTTTTTACATCAATGCATGAATGAATGAAATTTTATCATGGTGAGTTTATCCATAAGTTTAGTGAGTTTGAATCAAGTTTCTCTAACTCGTGTCTACTACAAGGTACCTCCATACAAGTACACATATAGCATACCCTCACCTAGTTGTCTTTTCACTAACAGTCAGAATATGAGAATGTTCTCCCAGGCCTAGATCATTAGTAGTGTAGTGCCACAACTGATACTGGTTGACTACCTATATGTGACATCATGCAACTGATGATACAACATCCTAAGAAGGCAAGGTCCCCACACAAATACAGTCCTGGCTCACCTCATATGAACAAGCACATCTCCCCATCCAATGGGGAAGCCATGGTTGCAGTGGTCTAGAATCCATACCATGACAATCAAGGTACAAAACATCAGATCCCATTGGCCATAATGCTCATCCATGAACTTCCACCTGGTCTCATAACCATCGATGCCTAGTTGCACAATGTCATCATGCACAAAATACTTGGTCATGGCCTGTAATCCTTGTCATAGATCATAGACAACCTGCTCTGCTCTGATCAAAATCCACAAAATACTTTAGATGTCCTCAAGGGTCATAGTGGCCTCTCTAGTCAGCAATTTGCAAGAGCAAGTCTCTAAGTGCCATCTCTCTACAAGTGTTGTTAGAATACCCTTATTTTCCTAAACAATGGGAATATATGTAACATAGTATAGTCCCAACCGCATCATTCACCTATGCTCACCATCCCGTAGTTGATCTCTAAAAGCATAAGTCACTGGTCTAAACTTTCGGGTATAGATAGGGGTATGTGCAGGATCATCATGGAAAAAAAGGGCCATTAAGTGGCAAAAAATTAAAAAAAATGACAAAATTTTGAATAATTTATCTATATTATTTCAAAATATGTAGAATAGATGTATAGAAAATTGAGATGTAGTTTCTAAACTAATAGGTTTATTTTTTGAAAAAAAAAATCTATTTGGTGAAAATTTAAATTTCAATGCAATAGTATACTTAAAATTTGGAAAGAGTTAAGTAGATTAATGTCGACCACCCCCCTAACCACAATAAAATGATAATATTATTTTACAATATTTTAGATATAGAGTAGAGGAATCATGTCAGATCGTGCATAACCTTTTATAATTTTTTTCCAATTAAATATTAATTATATGATTTTTTATTAAGAATTTAAAATATAAAAATTTATGTCGACACCTTAACATGGTCAAAACTTCATGGAATTCATTTTTTAATCCTATGGTATGTGTGGGTATATAGAAGATGTGACACATGTTTCATATTCAAAAATGTGATACTGTTTAGAAGCTATGAATGTTTTCAATGACTATCAATCAGGGACTTTAATTAAGTAATTCAAATAGAAATGGACAATAATTGTTATTAAATTCAAAGTAAAATTTATAATTTATATTGGTGGAAGCTGAAAATATCCTTTAAACCCCTTACGACACATCAATTTTGGGTAAAAAAAAAGTCGTCAGCCACATACCCATCATATGACCACTTTTTGGTCCATCATGATCCTAGACATACCCATAGGTGGTAATCATTTCTGCATACATAGAAACAGAAGTTAGAACATCATTGCAAATCATCATTATCATCTATCTAGTCAAAAGTACACAAGAAACTTAGCCTAGGTAAACTGAGTAAACATTGGTCAAAGTCATTTGCATCGTTTTGTCCTTAACTTATATGAGACCAAGTCGAATGCATCATTTCACCTTGCAAATGCGTCTCTCCACAACGATTGCATCATTTGGCTTTGCACATGTGTCACTCCATAACACTTGTGTCATTCCCCTAATCAATTGTGCTGATTTACATCATTTTTGTTGCATGGTCCCACATTTGCATTGTATTTTGGTGATTGTGTTGCAAAACCTGGCACTTATGTTGCGATTTGGCGATTATGTCTCACTAGGTCACAATTGTGTCATTTTAAAACTAAACCCAATCTACCTCTTGCATTTACATCGTGACGCATCAATTGGGTGTCACATGAACATATTTGTGTCTTTTGCAAATGTAGATGTGTCACAATGCATCTGTTATCATAAATTTAACGCCTAAAAATGCACTTAAAATGAGAAAATGACAAAGTGGGTATAGGGTACTTACAGGTGGCTCTATGCCCTCTGGTCATCGATAGGTCCGTACTTGAAATCTATGTTGCTTGGTCACTGGAATCACCATCTTTGCATGAGGTCCTCTACTTTGAGCTCTATATTCTCAAAAGGTAAAAGTGAAAATGAATTAACTTTTCACCCAAATCAAACCTATTTATAGGGTGGAAATTAGGGTTTCGTCTAGGGGCTCATAACTGGAGGTGCATTTTACCATCTTTGACTAGCCGTTTGATTGCCTTAAACTCATTGAAATTTAAAAATGATGGGTATGTGCAGGATCATCATGGAAAAAAAGGCCCTTAAGTGGCAAAAAATTAAAAAAAATCAGAGTTAGGCAACTTGACATAAATATTTGAATAAGTTATCTATACTATTTCAAAAATATGTAAGAATAGATCCTATAGCAAACTGAATGTAGTTTCTAAACTACTAGGTTATTTAAAAATAAATAAAAAGAAATTATTTTGTGAAAATTTGAAATTTCAATAAATTAGTACTTAAGCTTGAGGAAAAAAATTATCTTGTCGACCACCTATACAATAAGGTAGTAATATTTTTTTTATAAGATTTTAGAAATAACTAGAGGACTCAATATCCCGGATGTGATATATGTTACACCTATAATTTTTTTCCAAGTAAATAATTAATTATGAATTTTTATTACAACTTTTTAAAAATATAAAAACTCTATATGTCACGACCACATAACTTGGTCAAAATTGATGAAATTCAATTTTTATTTTTTTCAATCCTATGGTATGCAAAGCATAGAATGTGATGCATGTTTTGGATTCAAAAAATATGATACTAGAATTTGAAAGCTTCATAAGATGCTTTTCAATGGAGTAATGAATGAGGACTTTGAATTATGAAATTCAAGCCAGAAAATGAATAATAATTATTTATTAAATTCAAGAAGTAAAATCATGAATTTATATTGGTGGAAAATTTGAGAATCTCCTTTAAAACCCTTTTCATTTCATCAATTTTGGGTTAAAAAAAAGTCATCAGCCACATACCCTACAAATACCCATCATATCGCCACTTTTTGGCCCATCATGATCCTACACATACCTTGATCATGCCACTATTTTTTTGGTCATCAAATTGACTTATCAGGACACTTTCCAAATTTTTTCGGCATAGGGCCAAAATTTACAAATTTTTCCGAGGGGGCATAGATACTTCGTACCTTCGCTGGGGCATGTCTTGAATAGAATTTTCTTTGTCACAATGAGATAAATTGCATTTCTCAAAGAGGGGAAAAATTGAAACACATAAAATTGACCTAGGCCTGCAAGATTTATTTTTTTCACATTTATTCTTAACATAATTAAAAATATTTAATTATGTCCTCTTGTCCAAATTCAACTATTAATTAAATAATTCTTAATTATTTAATTAATTCATATCTTTTATTCCTCCTAACTATTTAAATAAATAAATTACATTTATTTTATTTAAATACATCACTAATTTCCTATGTCTCTCTATAATTAAATTAATTCCTAAATTAATTTGATTATTATCTATCCACTATTTCTTCCTAATTATTTAAATAAATAAACATGATTTATTTATTTAAATACATCATTAATTTCTAAATGTCTTCTTATAATTAAATAAATTTTGATAATTTATTTAATTATTGTCCACCTTGGCTTTTTCTAATTTTAAATAAAATTATTTATTTAAAATTGTCCACTTTCCTTTTTCCACCTTGGTCACATCAATTCATTTTTGTTAGTTGCCCTAAGTTATTTATGTCATTTAGGTACCCCACAATCATGATTAATATGCAAGCATTTCCACTAAATACTTTGTCCTCTATTCTACACGAATTAGCATTTAAGGTAGCAGGGATGAGATCAGTATTTAGTCCTTCACACCTTTCTTCATAATGTTATTATATCATTTAATAATCAGTAGTTGGCTTTAAAAAGGAGGTTTCTAGATTGTTCTTCACAAAAGCATTGTGCAGTAACAAGGAAGCTGAAAGCACAGTGTTTCAGCGTATATTGTTAGGGGTGATATTTGGTCAAAGTAAAAGTAAAATTGTGACTTTTCCTTGGAATTTCAGAGTATACCTACCAATCAAGTTGTGGGAGAGACCAATTGAAGAATACATCATGCATGATGTTCTAAAAACAATGTTTAGGTTGGATTATGCAAGAGTAGAGGAATGCATTCAAATTATTTTAGGCATTGAAGTTACCAGTCCTCCAGCTCGTTGTCTCCTCTTTCCATCTCAAGTGATATCTATATTCCTTTCAAATGCATTGGAATTGATTCAGTCCCTGAATGAAATTAAGGAACTTGCTAGGAAATACATTAGGTTTCAATTTTTGTTGGATAATGTCATCCTTCATGCAATTCAACAATATAATTTTTATAGTGGAGAAGGGTTTATTGGAGGCTTATTTCCTAGAAATTTTGTGCAAAGACATAAAGGTTTTGAGGATATCTTTCACACCATCATGCTTGTACTCCAATACAAAAATGATCAGGTTTTGTTACAGTCTCTGAGAAAGAATCAGTGTAATGTTTGCTTGGTATTGGAGTTGGAAATTAAAGAAAATTATTTCACTCTGGCCTTCCTTCAAGCACATGCCTTTCACACTGCAAGTTAGGGTTTGCAATTGGATTTACAATTGAGAGTAATTTTTCAAGCTCGGTTCCCAGCTTGTGTCTAGAATGAGCAAGATCAATCTACAAGTCGTCCCTGGGTGAAGTTAGATGTCACCAATACAAGATGCCCATCGCATATGTAGTTTCAAAGAGCACAAATTGGAGGTCAAAATTTTTTGAAAGAGGTTTACAGTTGGTAGAAGGGATGGATGAAAATTCAGTAAATGGGGTTTCTCCAACAAAGTAATACTAGTATTTAGTGGGTTTTTTGTCTTTCAATTATGGGAATATAGTAAAGGGTTTAAATATTTCTTTTTGAATTTTGATTAAGGGTTGGAATATAATTAGACTAGGACAAAATTTAGTTTAGTGGTATTCATAGAAATGATTAGGAAGAAGAACATTAGCTGAATTTTGAATTATCATGTTTACTACAAACTATGCTTTCGATTTTGTAATCATGTGATTTTCATACTCTTGGAGCTATAACCAGAGGTTTTCTTACTGGTTTTTTCTTGCTGGTATGCTCCCCAAAACCAGTTTTTGTACTATTTTATTTAAATATATAATATATTACAGTAGCTTGCCACTTTCACCAAAAATAAATAAAAATCACTATTTACTGTCACATGGCCCCACCACTTTTGAATTAAATTAATTTTTAATTCAAAAGGTCAACTCAACCTTTAAAATCAAATAATTCTAAATTATTATTTGATTTTCCAACAACCTCTTTTTCCATGCTTGATATCTCCTTGTCACATGAATTCTAGTCCATTTCTAAAATCAAATATCAGCCCTTCATTTCAAATTTTTCCCTAACCCTAATTGATGGTTGTCACATTTAATTGTAGCCTTTGATCTTAGGGTATCTCTCAACTTCTAATCTTTTCCATTCATCCAAAATTGGATTTTCTATAAAAAGGAATTTTTTACCTCATTTGGACATCTCTTGACTTCATACACTTCATGCTTCTTGACTTCATGTTGTCATAACATTTTCTACATACTTTAGGCTTACTTGCATACATGCATTTGTAGATTTTGAATATAATCCTTCAATGTTTGCTTAGGACATGGTCATAGTCAAAGTTGCTCATCAAAAATTTGAGGGCAAACATAATATTGCAAAAAACGGAGAAGGGAAATGAAGGTCAATCATGGAGGGGTTGAAGACTTTTAGTGAAATATTTTCTTTCTTTTATGTCATTTAACTCCATTGTACTTCATTTTTTAGCTAGGGTTTTGATTATGAATCTTATTTTATGCTTGTGAACCCTCAATCTATGTACCTACAAAACAAAGACAATAAACATCTTAAGTTAGATTTTGCAAGCATAAACAAGGATTCCCCATGAGATTCATTAACATAGCTCAAATTAGGAAGAAAATAATGAAGAACACAAAATAAATCACAAAAACAAGATTGAATCCTAATTAAGCAAGAAAACTCTTAATCCCATGGGGGAATTGGTGCCAATTTGATGTGAAAATTGGCCCTTTCCCAATCCCTTAGATGCAAGTTGATGATTGTTGAGGAATGTTGATCCACTTTGATGATGAATGTGAGAGCTCCAAGCCAAATCTGCAAAAAAGCCTAACTAAGAACTCAAATGATGGATGAGAATTGCTAAGTATTTTAGCATGGTAACTTTGCTTGGAATGTGGATGATGAAATAAGGATATAAGCTCTTTATTTATAGATTGATAAGTTGAAGAGATGTCCAAATTTGATCAATGTGGGACAAAGATTCAACCAATGATATGATGCCACTTGTCAACATGTGAGAGGATGAAGGTTGAGCAAGTTTTGATCCATGTGCAAGTTTGAAATTTGAATTTGATGAGATGACATGTTTAGGGGGGATGAAAAATGAGTTAAATGCCAAGTGGGAGACATGTAAGAGACAATGTAAGAGCTTTAAATGCTTTGTTGGATGGACAAGTCCTTTTGGGGGGAGATTTCAAATTTGAGGAATATTCCATCTTTGATGCCTTTTTGAATGAAAATAGATGATTTATAAATCAATTAAATTGATTTTCATGTGCAAGTTGCAAAATCTAGAGGATTTGATGGATTAAGATTATCATTGATCATGATTTGATTAATTTAAATGATGTTAGTTGATTTGACCATTTTGACTTAAATTTTAGGATTTAAATAACTCAAAATGAGAAAAGAATGATTTAGACTTAGTTAAATAAATATTTTTGATTTATTTAACCAAAAGGGGTGATGTTAGATTAAATTAGATAAATGTTTGTTTTATTTAATTTAATTAGATGAATTTTGAGATTTTAATCAAATAATATGGATTATTTAATTAAATAAAGATAGGAAGATGAAATGACCTAACTAATTACACAGAGATGATGATTTAATTAAATTGAGGGATTTATTTAATTAAAGGGAGAATTATGAAGACTTTAATCAAATAAGGCTATTTGATTAAATGGTTAGATAGAGGGAAAATTTAGGATGAAGTTATGTTAGTAGATCAAGATCGAGTGTGCGATATCAATCTGTATATTTTCGATGTCTACAATGCTAACATAACTTTTTTCCTTAGTTACAACCACATCACTATTTTTCACCATTTCATGCACTTCCAAAGGAGGTAGCTCATGTTGAAGGAAGGTAATGTCTACATTGACTATATTTATTTCTTGTATGAGAGCTACCACATCATTTTCATTTGTACCACAGGGAACCATTACTTGTTGCAAGGAATTTTGAAGCATGGTGTGATAATTAGGTGAATTCTACACTAGGTCCCATAGGGATATCTTTGCAAGAGTATTCTTAAGTTGTTCAACAAGATCATACTCCTTCCCACTATGTAAAGTTAAATGAGGAGCACTAGGCAAGATGGGATTAGGCAATGTGAGGGATATTGAAGGGATTTGTATTGGTTGTAGATTTTTTCTAGTGTTATATGTATGAGCAACAGTATTATGACATGGCTATTGTAAAAAATTATTCTTGGGTGGGTAAAGGATAAGTTCGGGTTTATTTTGAGTTTGCAGTTTGTGTGAAGGTGGATGAGGAATTAGAGGATTCTTAGGATGTCCCATAGGGTATGTAGGAGGTTCATTAATCAAGGGGGATATAATGGACACTTTTTCATTCATAACCTCAATAGTTTTAGTTTGATGTATTTCTATTAAAGGGAAATCTAGTGTCATCTTTTCACCATCATATAAGGAGGAAACATTATTATTGTTTGAAAGAGATTTGTCAGTATTGTCATTTTATTGTTCCATGATATCCTCCCTAGGAGGAGAGTTTTTAGGAGAACTACAAACTAGATGTGCGTGACATTCAAAGGTTGGTTCTTCTAAAATGACTTCATTGTAAGTAAGGGAGTTATCAATGGTTGGATTTTCTTGTTTTTCAATGATAGAATTTTCTTGTTCAATAATTTTTTCCCTAGGAGAATGGAGGAAACTAATATTTTCATGAATTTCATCGATTGTATTTTCTAACATCAAATTATCTTCTTTAGCAATAATAAAGATAATAGGAGAAGAAAAAATGTGATCATCATGATTTTTCATGATTTCATTCTTATTTTTTAGGGTCTTATTCTCTTGTGCCATACTATCTACCCTAGTAGAGGAACTTGTAATATTTTCATCACATTCCATGGTTATATTTTTAAAGTAGCTTCATCACAAGTATGGGAGGAATCAAGAGAAGGATGACTATGATTTTGATGACTCTCAACAAGTGCCTCTTCTAACACCAAACATTCTTCACATCAAGGAACATTATTAGGAGGAAAAAATTGATTGTCATGGTTACCTATGAGGGTATGTACAGGATGATGATGGGCCAAAAAGTGGCAATATGATGGGCATGTGGTTGAGAAATTTTTTTTACCCAAAATTGATGAAACGAAAAGGGTTTTTAAAGGAGATTCTTAGCTTCCCACCAATATAATTATGCTTTACTTTGAATTTAATAAATAATTACTATTCATTTTCTATTTGAATTATGACTAAAGTCCTGATTGATAGGCTGATTGAAAAAACATATATAGCTTTCAAATGATATCATATTTCTTGAATCCAAAATATGCATCACATTTTATGCTTTGCATACTATAGGATTAAAAAAAGAAAAATTGAATTTCATTAATTTTTCACCAAGTTAAGGTGGTCAGACATATGAGTTTTTTTATATTTTTTAAAAGTTGTAATAAAAAATCATAATTAATTATTTACTTAGACAAAAATTATAAAAAAATATGCATCACATCGGGACATGAGTCCTCTACTTATATCTAAAATCTTATAAAAAAATATTATCATTTTATTGTGCTTAGGGTGGTCAGATAGACACCTACTTATTTTCTCCCTGAAATTTAAGTACTACTACATTGAAATTTCAAATTTCCACCAAATAGTTTTTTTTTTAAACAAACCTAGTAGTCTAGAAACTACATTCAATTTTCTACAGATTCTATTCTTACATTCTTTTTGAAATAATATAGATAACTTATTCAAATTTTTACGTGATGTTTCCTAACTCTAATTTTTCTGAATATTTTGCCACTTAAGGGCCTATTTTTTCCATGATGATCCTACACATACCCATGATTTCATCCTCTTTCACTAAAATATTCTCACAAGCAAGGGATGAATGGAGACTGGATAAGGTGATGTTGAGAAATGTGTCTATGATCTCATCTTCTTGTTTTCAAATATCTTCAAATGGGTGGAAGGTGAGGGAAAATCAAGACTCTCAATGCTTGTATCTTCTTTCACCAAGATACCTTTGTCACTAATAGGAGATATATCACGAGAAGAACATGTTGGTGTCAACCACCTTCTAGGAGCACCATCTACAACAAAAAAACTTCACGAATAGAGAGAAAGGTATGTGTAAAATCATGATGGGCCAAAAAGTGGCGATATGATGGGTATGTGTAGTGTATGTGGTTGACAACTCTTTTTTTTACCAAAAATTGATAAAACGAAAAGGTTTTTTAAAGAAGATTGTCAACTTTCCACCAATATAAATTATGATTTACTTTGAATTTAATAAATAATTATTATTCATTTTCTATTTGAATTATGACTAAAGTCTTGATTGATAGGTTGATTAAAAACATCTATAGATTTTCAAATGGTATGAAATTGTTTGAATATGAAACATGTGTCACATTCTATAGTTCGCATACTATAGGATTAAAAATAAAATTGAATTTTATGAAGTTTTACCAAGATAAGGTGGTTAGACATATGAGTTTTTATATTTTTCAAAAGTTGTAATAAAAAAATCATAATTAATTATTTACTTGGAAAAAAATTCAAAAAAATATGCATCACATGAGACATGAGTCCTCTACTTATATCTAAAATCTTATAAAAAATATTATCATTTTATTGTGGTTAGAGATGGTTAGATAGACACCTTATTTTTTCCACTGAGATTTAAGTGCTCTTGCATTGAAATTTCAAATTTTTCAAATATATTTTTTTATAAAATAAACCTAGTAGTTTACAAAATACATTCAATTTTCTATATTTTTTTTCTTAAATATTTTTGAAATAATATAGATAACTTATTAAAAAATTTACGTCAAGTTGCCTAACTCTAATTTTTTTAATTTTATCGCCACTTAAGGGCCTATTTTTTCCATGATGATCCTGCACATACCCAAAAGCACTATGATATTTCACCCAAAATGAGTGAATAGATGGATATACTATAAAATAAATAATGTATAGCCTTTTAAAGGAAAGAAAAATGCAACAGGTGTAAAACTACCCAATATGGGAAAAAAACACTTGAGAGAATAAACTAAGTTAAACTTAATCACTACACTAACACCTCCCCTTAAGTGAAAACTTAGGCAGAATTATTATACAAAATGAAGATGCAATATGGGTCCTGACTACATGACCATGTTAGGTACCCATTTACAACTGCAAAAAAATAAATCTCTCACAACCATAGAAAAGAAGAAATTTTTTGTGGGAAATAAACCCTCTCCAAAAGAGAGAAAAGAAAAAAAAATGATGCATGGATGGAGGAATCAATAACACCCCCAAAGGACTACATACATCATCTATATACAATCAATGAACCGCCCATAAGAGGGAAAGAGAGAGACTATGTAGTCCCCCCACAATGTGTAATCACCTACAAAAATGGTAAGTGCTTGAAGATAAAACATGATCCAATGTCAACAAACAACTTGTCTCCCTTTTGGAAGAAACAAAATAAGGTACAAATGTAGGAATGCTTCCCATTCTAGATAGGAATTGAAAGAAAGAAGCATGAAGATGAATGGTGATGTCTCTGAAATCTTCTCATTTGTCTCCTTTCCCACTGAAGATGAATATGCCACAATCTAATCAAGTACATGCCCAATCAATGAAGAAGGTGATAAATTAGGACAATGTGAAAATTGATGTTGAACAATATCTAAAGACCATGATGGTTTGACAAAAATTATGCAATGGTTGTCATCAAAGAGGAGAGATAACCGCGCAAACATGTCCTCCAAATCTGAAATGTGAGACTCCACAAACAAGGATGCAATTTTTGATAGATAGGAATCCCAATTAGGAAGACAATGAGATACTTTTTGTAATGAATCACTGAACGTGCTTAATGAATCACAAACACAAGATGAATGATCCTACTGAACAAGAATGATAGGAGATTCAATCAATGACTTTGCATAATGAATCATTGAAGGTGAAGGTACATCAATTGTCCCTGATGGATAAGAAGGAGCATCTGAAGAACCCTCATTATCCTCATCTGAAGATTCAAAGTATTTCAAAAATTCAAACTCCTTCATAGTAGCATGATCATAATGTATCCTATCTAAAAAATGAAGAGGCACAAGACAATTTGAAATAGGATCATCTGGGAATAGATGAGTATCAGGATCTCCGTGTATCTCCAAAATTTTAGTCCAAAGAATATGAGTATAGTCCAAATTATCAATAGCATTCAAAGTGGCATCATCAGTATGCATTGCAATAACTCCTAGGACATGATCCCTTTTGTAATTCCATGCAAATTTCTTACTATCAGAACCAGAAAGGGGAACAATACTATACAAATTTGGAAACAAATGAAGCCATCTAAGATGTTTTATGATACCATATTTCCATTGTTTATAGTTTCTCGTTTTCAACATTATCACAATAGGATGAAATAAAAACCCCATAATGAACTATGACAAATCTCCAAGAATACAAAGACATTAACCTTCAACAATAATTAGAAACTCCCAAATATGATATATACTACAAATGAAGCCTTCCCAAAATAGTTTAGGAAGCAATAATGCAAAAGGGATGAAAATCTGAAAAAATTGAGGAAAAAAATTAAACACCTTACTGAGCATTTTGTGGTAGGTTCCCATGCCAAATCACCAAAGCAAATATCCAAATCATCTCACCAATCACGCAAAAAAGATAACCTCATGTGACACACGCTCACAACAATCAAAGGCACAAAGTTGTATATGAACACAGAAGGATACCATGGCCTAGAGAATGTGGGATAAATATCCCTAAAAATAGTTTCAAATAAACCTTGGGGCCCACACCACTTCAGTTGCACAAAAACTTGAACCCTAAATATTTTAGGGTAAAATTTATAAAATATAAAGTTTGAAAATGTATGGCTACTAATAAAGTGAAGATAAAGGGAAACCTCAACTGATGCCTTCAAAACAAAGAATTTAGGCATCCAATTGCAAGAAATCACACTTCCAATGCATAATCGAGCCTTTCATGATAATTGATACAACCTTTGTGAAAAAAATGTGCCTCTACATAGAGTTGATTTCCTCAAACAAATCACGCCCTAGCCAAATCAATTTGCTAATGGACATAATCATGCCTCCTTTATTTGATTCAGAGTAATGTTTTGCACCCATCTATGATTAAATCCTTTGCTCCTTCATGGCCTACAAACATGGCCTGGCTTCAACAAATGGCTTCAACAAAATCCGTTAGAGAAGGTTTTGCGTGGCCTACTAAACTATGCAGGAAAATTGATGCCTCAATTGAAGATTTCAGGAATGCACAAAATGCAACCACCGAACAAAATCATACCCTTCAAAGATTAATCATAGCCTATGGGAAGAAAATGTGCCTCAAACCACATCTCCCATAGAAATAATAAATCTCCAAATAGAAACTAGTTCAAAATGATTCAGAGAAGAAAAAAATGTTCCTTTGAAGAAAAAAATTAAGCTCTACAAAAAAATCAATTCACTAGCAATTTCTCCCTCATAATCTCCAAATGACACTGATTCCCAATGATATTTGTGTCCCTACAAAGAAAAAAATTCCCTCTAAAGGAAGAATCGATGCACTCTCAAATCAAAAAATCAAATGCCACTTCCAAACAAATGATGCCACTATGAGATGCTTTGAATGATTGTAGAGGGGAAGGGATTTTGTAACCTACAAAATTGAATCAGTCTACATTAAAGAAAAAGGAAAATGTGGCTCCAGATGTGGCCTACATAATGAAGAATAGCCTCCTTAATAACCAAAATTTTCCCTCTTAATTACTATTACCTCTAACAATGAATCTTGTCTCTAGAGAAAATATAAATCGTTCCTTCTTCCAGTCTTCAAATTGCCTCTTTAACAAGGAATTTGTGACTGCAATAGATGAAAAGGAGAATCCTAACCTTCAAAATAAATGAAAAGGTAGCCTCTTTATATTCAATTTTTCATTTCTTCAAAGGTTGATCATCCTCTTTCACAACATAGATTGTAGCCTTTGATACCTCCAATAAATCAAGGCTTCCAAAACACACCTCTACCAATGCAAAAAAATCACACTACCTCTAATAGGAAAATTGACACCTCTTCTATTTGCATAGCAGTTATAGGGTTTTATTGGAAACAATTCATAGAGATCATCAACAATTAGAGAGAGGAAAAAAAAAAGTTCTAGCCGCTAGCAATAGAAAAATCTGCATCCTCTTCCAAAGCTAAAACACAACCTCTAATTGATGGTGCAACCTTCAAACAATTGAATCTTTCCCTTTAGATCGAGTTCACCTTGACACAACAAACACCTTACAAAACTAAAAAAATAATGGAAAGAACAAAATTCTCTTCAATAGAGAAGATAAAAAATAATGGCAAATTTAAAATTTTAAAAATTTCAAACACCAAAGCAAACTCTCAGCAAAGAAAAGGATCTCAAATAATTCCTAATGAAAACTCTCAATGGAAGGATGGAAAAATGGTTGGCTCAAATACCATGTTGGTGTCAACCACCTCATAAGAGCACCATTTGCAAAAAAAAACCTTCACAAATATAGAGAAGCGCTATACTATTTTGATCTAGGAGGATCCAAAAGACCAAAAATTTCACAGTCTTAAAATCTAATGAAACCAACATCATTGCATAGAGCTCATTGACATGATCTCGACACAACTTGAATCATGTCAAAAGGAGATCATATGCTCAAGATATGCTTAATCAAAGTTGGGTCAAAATAGGTGTGAGAGGCTAGTCAGAAAGGAAAAAAATAATTGACTCATAATTTATCAAAATTGACATCAACATGAAGAGCTCATCTCCATGACCCCAATAAAGATATGGCTAGTCAAAGTTGAAGGTTGACCATGTTTAGTTGACTGTACAATGATGAGGTCAACATGCTAACATGGAAGAGTCAAATGATTTGGACCAATCGGTGTGTGCCACGTGGGATTTTGTATGATGAATAAGTGTTGATGTCCTTGCTGACTAAGCAGTAACTAGACAGTGACTAGGCTCCACGTGTCTTGGCTTGGAGAATTAGAAGCTGCCATGTGGCTCAATTAGATGGTGCCACATTGCACCTCAGCATAACTCCTCCAGCACTTTGTTTTTTCAAAAGATATCAGGGAGGCTCGAACTTGAGACCTCCCCACTGCTACTCTCGTGGGAAACCAATAGACCACCACAAAATTTTCAACAATATAGTGCCTTTGATTCCTTTTGACATATGTATGGTGAGAATTTGGCAAAAATTAAGGCCGGTAGGTTTAACCCGCCATCCTAATATTTATAGAAAATCCTCTCCACTGCTATACCATGAGTCCATTGGCGAAATGAAAGGAATCAATTCTTTATAAAGTATATCCAAA
>VDFB02006330.1:0-17620 GCA_007258455.2 Sequoia sempervirens
AAATTAAAGTGTTTTCTATTAACATAATGATTGGTTGAGGATGAGTATGTTTATTTGTTCAACCTTCTTATGTCAATGGAAAGGTGGTATAAATGAAAGTGTTTTCTATTAGCATAAATATTAGTTACAGATAAGTACGCTTATTTGCTCAACCTTCTTATGTCAATGGAAAGATGTTTACAAATGAAAGTGTTTTCTATTAACATAATGATTGGTTGCGGATGAATATGTCTATTTGCTCAACCTCCCCTCATCTCTTCTGACGTAAAAATCTAAAAACAATTTACTTCTTAGAAGCTTTTTAAAAATACCTTTTCCTCTCAAATCGAATATGCTAAAAATATATGTTTTGTTTATTTGCAAGCTCAACCTCCCCTCTCCTCCTCTAATCTACTTCTGACAACATGCTTCTAAAAAATGTCTTTTTTCTCAAATTGAATATACCTAAAGTATACTCTTCTACAACTAAAATAATTTCAATCCTCATAAGTGAACTACCGTAGTATTTTTCTCAAAGTAGTTTTTATGAGAGCGGCAAATCCTTTTGTATCAAACACTATGCAAAAACCCAGACAATATCTCTTTTGAAGCAATTGAAGACTCTATAGCAGCTCATTGCAAAGTGTGTTAAGTTAACCAAAGATAGCTGGCAGCTGATCAGATGACAGTTGTCCTATACCTTTAAAAATTGAGATTAAATGTCCCTAGCGCACTAGTAGGATTCGATGATGTATACGCGAATCTTTTTGATTGAGACAGCCTTTTTCTATTGCATATGATAAAGAGATTTACCCGTTCAAACCTTTACATGACCATGTTTTGAGATACTTGGCTTTCTCCTGTTCAAACCTTTCAAACCTCTGAGAATTTGTTTTCTCCCTTTAGCTGTTATCTGTTTAATTTTCTTTGTTCATAGTCTTGTGTTGAAAGTTCTTATGATTTCTACTGTTAAAGAAAAGTTTTTAATATAATGTTAACTTGTGCATTTTGACTATAATCATTGATTTTCCGGGCTGGATTTTAGTGGAAAGCGGCTCTTTAGCTGATGCTTGTGCCGGCTCTAAACGTTCATTGTTGAGGCCAAATGTCACGTGAAGATCTACTGAAATAATACTGATGACCGGGCCTTAATTTTCATAGTATGGTCGTAGGTAGTTTTGTCCTAAAATCCAATCAAAATTTTATAAAGATGGTAACATAGGAAAAGGGATATTATTATTTTTTAAATAAAAGATATCTTATTATTATGTGGAGAGGCGTCTACAGTGGCAGCCAACAATCTGTGTAAATTTTTTAAAGCTGCATTTAAAATGACACGCAGGCAGAAGTCATGTGCAACTACAGTAGATTTGATGAAACAAAAAAATCAAATAAAAGAGATTTAATGAAAAACTAAAAGAACAAATAAATAAATAAATAATATTTTTGATAACTCTCAACGTATTTTATATGTATGCTAGTTTGAAAGGCAACGTGGAATAAATAACTGACACATTAATTGCTTAAGCCTTGCTAACTACCTTGAAGGGAAATCTGGGCAGGCTTCGGATGAAGAATATTTAGCAGCATTATACACTTGTAATGTGACAAATTAGAGACAATTCTTAAATAAAAGCAGACATGAAGGTGATAGATAAAAGGGAACATCAATAAAATTCATTATCGGTAGCTAACTTGTGTAGTGTAATTGGTGTTTATGGTGTGGCAATGTGATTAATGTATTGCAAATTGCCCGAGTGGACCCTTGTGTGTTTTTTTTTCAAATTTTATTAATACAATGATTTATAAAACAAAGAAAGAAGGCCTTTGTGTTGGTGCCTTTCATTGGACAAGAAAAAAAGTGAACCTTACTATTAAGGGAGATGCCATAGGTTGGAGTTAAGTGTAAACCTTTTTGTTGGATTCTAGTGCCAAGGTGTGATGTTGGTTGTATAAGTGTCGAAGGCCCTTGTGTTAAGGCGAGATGGTGGTTTATGTCAATTAGAGTCCAGAGTGAACCTTTGTGTTGGGATGTATATAATACTTTACACAAGAAAAGAGTGTGAACCCTAGCATCCAAGGGAGACATTGTTTGATGTCAACTGGAGCCACATTTGAATATTTGTGTTTGAGTTGTTAGGATTAAGATGTAATTTACCTTGAACTTCCTGTATATTATTCATGTATCTTCAACACTCTTGGAAAGTGTCATTGGATACCTAAAATGGAATTGAAATTATTTTGTAATTTAGATTTATCTCATAATCTTGATATTAGTTGTTATATACATTCATGAAGGAGGTGGAGTTGACAATGGTGGTTACAAAACTATATTTAGCAAATATCTCGATTTGGAGAGATGAATTGAGTAGTGGAGCCTCAAATGTTGTTGGCGGGTCCCATATGAAATGGGTGATGATTTTGGATGCCTACCTTGGGACATGAGCCATTATTATAAGAGTCCTAAGTCAAATATATCATCTATTATTAGTATGGAGGTTATTTTTTCTATTCATCACTCATTGGGACTATTCTCACAAGAGCCTCTTCATTTTGGATGTGAGAGTTTTTGCATTTTACTATGGGTTGATGGTTCATTGTTTTGGAAAACCATTTGTGATATTCCTCTCATTTTTTCTATATATTGAAGACATGAGATAGTATTCTTATAAGATTGTTTATAGCTACATAGGTACTGCAAGAGTGTTAGAGATTAAAGTGTTAGTGTGTGGATATCTCTTTTCTTTGAAGATTAATACTATCAATCCTTTTTTCATGTGCTTTTTTTTTAGAAAGGGCTTCTCCATATGGATGTCCAAGGTACCAAAATCCATTTTAAACACATTTCAATGGCCTATTAATTATGAACTGTATCAATGTAGAACAAAACAAAGGAATGAATTTCTTGTATCCAAATAGATAGAGTTGAAAATTTTATAATTTAATTAGTCCTTTTATATTTATAAATATACCTTAAGTTCAACTCAACTCATAAAACATTTCAACTCAAATATTGACTCTTTGTTACTTCTAGCTTCTAGCCCTTTGTATGGTCACATTGTATTCATTGAGAGATTGTATTATTAAGCTACATGTTGGTAGCTTTTATTTTTTGTATTTTTGCTTTGTCACACACACATGCGCGCGCGCATGCGTAGAGATTTAAGAGTCTTACTGTTTATAAGGGACATTATTGGATCATGTGGGATCCATTATATTATTGTAAAAAGTTATTAATAATTTAAATTTAAATTTAATTATTTAATTAGTTAAATATTTTTTTAATTTTATAGGAAATTATGTTTTAAGGGATTACTTTTGTATATTAAAATTAATAAAAAGATGTATATATTTTGTACATATCAATGAAATATGAAAATGGTGTGAAAAAGGTCACTATCACTTACTTTCGTATTTGTTGATAAATATTTTTATCTATATTACATTTAACATACAAAATTCATGTTTTGAAATGGTCTAGTTAAACATGACCTACATACAACAAACAACATCCATGTCAACAAATAATCACCCATTGTGAAACTGCAATCAATCATCCCCCTCTCAAGAAGGCCAAAACTTTCATAGCCTTCTTCTTGTGAGTTGCCTACAAGTGTTCCTCTTCGATTTGAAAGACAATGTGTCATTACAATTGCATCATTAACTAAAAGCAAACTAGTTGGTAGAGGAAAATTGCATCTTAGGCCTACATGAACCAAAACATATTTCAACCCTAAAAAAAGAATCTCTTGAAGGACTATGTTAAAATGTATACCACCTCCTTCTCTTCCTCCAGATCCAACAAAACTCCCACAAACATTGAATCTATATCAATGTTCACCTAGTAGATCTATGATCAAGAGCTAAAAATTATTCTCCTAAGACCCATTGAATTCTAAAAGTGATGATCCAAGTCTTTGACTCAAGAAATTTCTTCATCAAACTCTTTATAACCAGCTTGAGAAAAGTTGTCTATCTCTTTTTCAAAATGAGCCTCATCCACATATCCATGGCTTTACAAAGAAACAAGGAAAATGAAGAGAATTATAATAATGTAGAATCCTAATTGTTTTGTTAATGCTACCCTTGATTTTAGAGATATGTTATGATCCACTCATGCCAACTAATTGCAAGATGGAAAGTTGAGTATCAATATGCATGAGATAAAATGATAGCTTGCTTATAGTCTATTTCAATTACCAACTTTGCATCATAATTGTCATATAGTTATTATCACATGATATTTCCTTTGCAAATTGGCCTTGTGTGTACACAAAATATTTGATCTCAATTAGAGATTAAAAGTGTTGAATGAATCCCAAGCATTGACTTTACTACTTATGATTGACTCATATTTTTAATCTACCACAAAGTTGGCAAGGAAGTTGACTTCCTTATTCACCTCTCTATATGCCTATTGAATAAAATACATTGCAAATGATTTGAGTAGTGACCATACCTCTTGAAAAATGTTGTTTATTTTTTAATATGGGGATCCTTTTCTTCTTGTTGCATTAATGATTACCATAGAAGCACTTTCACTTTGTATTTTATCTATTTTACTCACCTTGCAAATCTTTAGACCCAACATAAGGGCTTGAGTATTATCTTTGTTTTTTATTAGATAAGCAGGGAGAGGGCCATGATCCCGTGGTTACAAAGCCAGAATAGCAAACAGAGAAATGGGTTGGGAAGAACAACACCAACCCCCACCATAAAACAACATCAAATTGGCACGCAGTCCAAGTAACCAAAAATGCAACCACAAAATCATCATTAGCATAATAAAAAACAGAATCCTCAAATTAATCCCCAAAATAGTGCGTAGACCATTTATGAGGTCAACCAAAGTCCAACAGGTACAAAACCATAACATAGCTATAATGAAATAAGAATCTGGGATGATAAAACTAAGCACCAGTAGATTCAAAGCAGCCATATAACCAGAGCAGAAAGATAAGTCCTGAGGTCGCACCCAGCATGGCACAACTCATGAGTCCATTGGTTACCTTCATAATCTTCCACCACATGATTCCACCTTGTAGCTAACAAAACAGGTCAAACAATCATCCACAACACAACACAACACCCAATCACCATAACCTCCCCAAGGGAGGACAAAACAATCCGAAATTCCAACCCATTGTTGCATATTTCAAAATGAGTACTCTTTGTTATTGATGCATTCTTTCAACTTTTTTAAAAATGCATAAAAGAGATCCTTTGTGTCCCTAATGATATTTTCTACATGTAACAAGCCAATATTGCCTCTGACAACCCTTTCAAAGTTCGATTGCCACTAACCTTGGTGAGCTTTCCACTAGATAGCCTCCTTTAAATTAATGAAAGAAGTAATTCTTCCACCCCATAGACAAGTTAAAATAAATTTTAATTAAAATATTATTTTTTCTATTTTAGTTAAAATTTCAATCAATTATTTAATTAAAATATAATATATATCTTATTATTTCTCAAATAAATGATAAAATATAGTGTACTTATTTTATTCTTTTAAATTAATTAAAAATTTATTTTGAAATAAAATAAAATTTCTATATTAATAAAAAATATATATATTTTTAAATTATTTAGAATTTTTTTTATTTTTAAATAAATAAATAAATTATAATTGAATTACTTTATAATGTTAATAAATGCTTTATTTCAAAGACAAAATTCTATGAGAGCTTATTGTGATGGCAAACTTTTGGCCTAAGTTCACTTGAACTTGGTTAAAAGGTCCTAAACTTGTAAAACACAATAATTGTGAAGGTTTCCAGTGGGTTAGAACATACACCATTTTTTTATATTGAACAAAGCAAGGTTACAAAGAATAACAGCTACCAGCGAGTCGCTGAAGGAGAAAAACAATGAGCCAACATATGACCATATCCAAAACAAGAAACTAATACTTGACTTGAAACACTCTACATAAATTCATATTGCAGCTGTATTAATTACTATAGATTGTGAAAATCTGATGTCCAGAAAATACAATAATAATTGTGTATTTCTTGAACATCAGATTTCCACAATCTATAATAACTAGCAGTTGCACAATATTCAATGAGCAACAGAATAATCAATAAACACAAACCAATTTTATTTTGCCGTTAAGTTCTCCCCACCGACAAGATCTCATAGGATTCCCCACGAAAATCTTTTAACAATTGAATCCAAAAATTTGTTCAGTCCATGATTTCAATTAATGCCCATGCTTTCAAATTCGGTACAATAAGATGATTTTTTAACAGTTGGCCTGACAACATTAATAGCAATTGGAAAGATATATAGGTATGCTAGGTACCTAGGCCGAAGGCAAATTCCTTAGTATAGAATACAATATAAAATCGACAGGTCCCACGTGAAGGACATTATTTTTTGGAATTCGAAAACTATGAAGTTCAGTCGAAGAATGGGCAAACTCGAAATTTGCGTACTGACAGAAATTTGATCGGACATGTTCAGACATTTAACAGAAACCTAACATGCCTTACCTGGGTTTTCCTGCCACAACACCTATCTAGTAATACATTGCTATCACAACATTCTGGAATACTCTCAACCTATTTCTCTTTTACTCACCATTTTTTTTAACAGAAAATATAAATAAGCAACTTGATAATTGTTTCGGTTTGGAGATTCAAAATATCTGCTTAATATAAAGTTTGTATTAATCTGCCCTAAATCTCATCACGTTTGAGTTTACTATATATTTACCAATGATTTTCAGTTTTTATGTTATTTTAAAAAAAAATACTCTTGTATTGGAAGGCACCGATATGTTCAGAAATAAATAGTTAGCATGCTATTTATTACTTTATTTTAGTTATTTTTTGAATTTGCAATTTTTTAATAAAATTTATTTTAATTGAATTTTTTACCTGTAAGAAAATAGGAGCGTATTTGGATATTGTCATTTAAAAAATATTTATGGTTATGAGGGTATAATTATAGTGTAAATATAATTTAATTAAAGACATTTAAATGATTTTTAATGTATATTTTCTAAATTAAATGTTATTATAATTTTATGAGTGTATTTTTAGATATATAATAAATGTGGAAGTGTCTATTTACAAAGAAAAGATGAGAAGAAACAAGCAAGTCATTGACAAATGATGATAAGCAAGATATATTTATAGTGATTTGAACAACATTTAATTAATCAATTAAATTGAATATGTGTGAAAGGAATTTGTGCATACAATGAACAATTTAAAGGTTAAATTGAGCTGTACAAAAATCCAATCAAACATTCAGTTAAAACATAAGATATCTAAACAAAACACAAGATAAAATAAATTAATCCTATGTTAGACTTCTTGTTGCACAATGGAGTGGTTTTGTTCAATTTGATTGGATGTGTTTTCAAATTTCTCCAACATAATATTGCATTGTTGATTGATATATACATATACATAGATATATATACACACATATATATACATATACATATACATATACATATACATATACATATCTATATATGTGTGTGTATATGTATATATACATATACAAAAAAATTACATTTAAACTACAACTAAAATGGTATTTTAACAATTAAAAATTAAAATTAAAGCACCAAAGAAAATGTTTATACTATTTTTTCACAATAAAATATTAACAACATATTTTTCAAGAAAGTTACAATAATTTCATTGAGTATAAATATATAATAAAAAAATAAAATTAGGCAATCATCTTAAGCAACTATTCACATAATATCACTATTTTATATAGTTGCTTCCTTTCTTGAAAACTTAAATATTATAGTTAAATAATTTCATGCTACTCATTTCAATCTATTATAATGATAGGATAATAGCCATGTATTCAATCTTTTTAATGCTCATTATTTCTTCCCAACATTTTAAACGGCTCTAGGAAAATTCACCACTAGCAATTCACCTCCAATAATTCATCACAGTGGCAATGAATTGTTGGTGTTGAATTTTCCTAGAGATGAATTTGTCATGGCAATGAATTGTTGGAGGTGAATTTATGGTGGTGAATTTGCCTAAATCCATTTTAAACAATGATTTTTGCATAATTTATTTCTAGAAAATAATAGATACATAATAGAGTTTATTTTCAACAAGTCTTTTCATACACAACAAAGGAATAAACAATTAATTGTTATGCAATACTTTTATTAATAAAATTGATACAACACCACAAAAATGTTTCCATCCCTTTTAAAATAATAGTATTGAAATAAATTGAGGCTAAGCATGTACATTTAAGTTCACAACCTTTATTGCAAGTTCATCCAAAGTAAATCATTGAGAGGATACCCAAGAAAAATAAACTACCATAATAGGAAATGTTACGCACAATGGATATACTTGCACACATTCATTCAAGGAAAAACTTATTTATAAGGCCAAAGGGATCTCACCTCCCAACCATAGGATTGTATGACAATCCACCCCCAAGCTAAGGGTCACATAGTAAATCAAGTTTAATAGAAAACATATTGCAACACATCATTTCAACATACATTTACAACCACAATAACATAACCAAACCCATGGGTATACACAAAACAAGGATTCTCCATGAGAATCATATTTGGGGGGGAGTGAAGACTCACTCATAAGAAATATTTAATAATGTGGATCATATTGTATGATTCTCCACAACCTCCATATCACATAGATCTCATACACAACTCCTCTTCACCAAAACTCCCAAACATCCATTGCCAATCATAATACTCATCCCAAAATCTCTCTAAGAGGAACCACACCCACTCAAATCCCCTCACATCATGGAGGACCCTCTACCATTTGAGAGAGTCTACCCCATCACATTTTCTTAAACTCGCATAACACGACAATTACCAAATCAAATCACATAACATTTCATCAATAACATCTCATAACACAACATTTATCTCATAACACACATATGAAAAAAAATTAACATAAACGCTAATAACAAATCCATTACACAATTTTCTCAAAGAAAAACAAAAATCAATATTCATGGCACTTTCACATTTATCCAAAATTTTACCAATTGATATTATTACAAGAGATTAGACCCTACCTTGCCAATTTTTTCCCCAATAGACTTGAGGTAGTTATTTGATGAAGATCTCCTCCAAGTCCTTCCAACTCTCCTATCAAGCCTTCTACCTGGAACTCTCTCACAATTTCTCAATTTAACTAAGGATAATGATCGCAAAAACAAAGCCAAAAGTTATTGCTCAATTTGAGATGAATGCATAAATATAAAGGAAATACTCTTCATATTTAGTTGTGGAGATGACAAGTGTCATATCCACATTAAGTCCTACAAAAAACCTAGAGTCTCACGTCTTGAGACACTTAGCTCTTTTGAGAACCTCCAAGTGTCTCCACTTAGAAAATTATCTTACAAGGAATGCCTTAATGTGTACCAACCCTTCGTGAGTCATGAAGGATATTATCCTCTCTCAAGCACCCTAAAATCAACTTTGAGGATGGGATGAGATGACACCACCTCTCCCAACCTCATCCAAACTACCTCAAAAAGTCGTCACCAATTAAAATGGTGATTTTAGGATGTTAGAAAATGATTTGAACTAAATATCTACACTCTAAAATACATGTTACCCATAGTACTAACACCAAGGGAAATCTTCAAGAGAGGGTGTAGCTTGGAAGGCACCACCGGATGGTTGGGTTAAGATCAACTTTGATGGTGCTGCTAAAGGTAATCCGAGACCTATTGGATGTGGGGGAGTGATTAGAAATTCTAATGGTAGGCTCATCTCTGTTGTGGCACTCCCTTTGGGAAACCAGACAAACCACTTGCGAAGGCGACAACCACCTATCATAGTCTTGCTTTGGCTTAGAGAAGAGGGTATAGAAAGATTTGGTTAGAAGGTGATTCTCTGAACATTATTACTAATTTGAAGAATTTATCTCCTTCGTCTTGCACAATTGAGGCCTTGATCAAGGATTCCATTGAAATTATTAAATCCTTTGATAATGTTTATATTTCCCATATTTTGAGAGAGGGGAATAAGTTAGCTGATTTCTTCGCTAACTTTGGTGTTAGAGATAGTAAGGTTTGGGATTTAAATGATCCCATCCCTTATGAGGCTACATCTATTGTTATAAATGAAAGTTAATTTATTCTTCAAGGTGTGCACATCCTTGCTCACGTGGTGGCATATCATTAGGAGGGAGGGTATGGTTATGATTTTGAGGAAAGGCTGTCATATGGTGTGGATTTCAAATTCATTATGGTATGTATGTCCTGTGGTTGCCTTCGCATAGATTGTGGGTGTTATCCGCATAAGCTTCCAGAGTCTTCTGTTGGATTATTTGATTCTGAGTGGTGTCTACTGCTTCCTTTTGAGTTCCCTATTGAGTTCTTGGTCTCTATTTTCCATCGTCATGGGTGGGGACAAAAACCGTGTTGAGCCCAAATCCTATGATACCGTGAAGCAGAGAAAGGAAGTATGGGTGATTTTAGAGAAGGGTGGCCTAACTCCCTTCATGGAGAAACTACATGGAAATAATACTCAGGTTACTGCATTGGTTGAGAAAGGGTGGAAAGGGAGAACCCTGGAATTGGGTGGTAGGGAAATTGAGGTGGATGAGGAGTTCATAGCCCAAATTACTGGCCTTTCGATTAAGGGTATGAAGGTGTATAGGGATAAGAAAGAGTCACTGGCCGTGATGTCTCTTTTCTTTAAGGAGAATGAGAGTGATGACTTGAAGCCTGCGAAGAGTGGAGGGTATCTGAGGAATTCCTTGAAGGTTCTCTGGTGGGATGTTGTCTAAAAAATCATGAGGTATGTAACCCTGGAAGGAAGGTACACCACCATTAACAATTACCATTTTCTGTTGCTTAATCATTTTAGGCACAAAAAATGGGTGTCATTTCCCTATTATTTGCTAGTGTCGATGGACTGTGGGATTAAAGAGCATAGGAAGAATCCCAAAAACCATGTCCTGCATGCGAGGTTGATTCTTTTGATATATGAACATGTTAAAGCTCATGATGTCCAGAAAACTCTGGTTACTTTGAAGGCTAAAGCTAGGGAGGGTTATGAAACTGAGTTGGGTGTGAGGAAAGGGCTTCTAAGAAACCAAGGAAGAGGAGGCTTATGTTAAATAAATATTTTGAGTTAGATATGGATGATGATGTTGATTATGTCCCTAACTCATATGCCTCTTTGGAGGAGGGTCCCATATCCCCTATTCAGGGTAAATCTAGGAAAAGGAAATTGAATGAGGAAGCGGGTTATACGACCTGCAGTGATGATGTGGAGGTGATTGTCCCTTCTAAGGGGGACAAAGAAAAAAATGATCTTTATGGGGAAGCTTCCTCTCCTCCCCCTGCATCTAGACTTGTGTAGGATCCTGAGGAGGGAAGTCGGAAGAGAAGGGTTTTGATTCTTGGTCAACATTTGGAGAAGAATGCCCCTTTCTCTGTGGCTGGTGGCTTCCATGGTCAGAATGTTTTGAGCATTTTCATTGGGTTGCCTAAGCAGAAGGATAGAGCTATGGGTGGTGAACATGCTACAGGAGCTAAGAAAGCATACATTGAGAGGATTTAGAAGAGGTTGGCTGTTGTGGAGCAAATTGCCAATTCCATTCATAGGATAAAGTCTCCTGTCACTGCTGGTAAAGGTAAGGATGCCTCTGAGGATAAGGTCCATGAGAGTTATTTTGAAGAGGATGTTGTTGTGGGAAATCACATTGAAAACTTTGATAGGGAGGATATTTCTGATGGGTTGGGTTCGGCCCATGATAGTGCCAATGTGCTTTTTAAACTTTTTAAATGGTTTTTTCAAGAGATTAATAGGACTAATGTTCACATTAGAAGCATTAATTGCAAGGCTAAGGACCCTACAATCCAAAGCCAAATTGATAATTTAATGGCTGGTCTCAATACTGTTGCTAATATTGTGGCGAAGGAAACTGTCAATATGAAACAGAGTATGGAGGCAAGAATGTTCTCCATTGAGGAGAAAATTGAAAAAATTTGGAATATGGTTATGAAGAGTGGAGAAGCTCCTAAAGTCCTAACTAGGTTGGACTCTGTGAAGGCTTTTCCCCCTAATAAGAGAAAGGAAATTTTGTCTAATGATGTTATGGCTGCTAAGGGTAAGCTAACTAGGGAGGATTATGTTGCTAATAAGGGTGTTACTAAAGGTTATGTTTTGAGTTGTGAGGTAAAAAATGGTGGGCTTGGGGTTAGGACTAGAAATAGATAGAAAAATTAGGCTAGGGCCTCGGGTATGGAGGTTTCTGATACTGGGGTTAAGGGATAGAAGCTTGCTGCTAGTGAGATGGAAGCTGTTGAAATTTTGAACAATATGTAGTGGTGTGTGTCATTTTTTGGCTGCTTTTTGGCTAGTGGTTTGCTGTCGTTAGGCTGATGGTTGTTTTTTGATGTTTCCTTTTTGCTTTAGCTGTTCCTTTTTGTAAAGGGTTCTGGGCCCCTTCAAAACCTTTTTTTTTTTACCTCTAATCAAAACACCAAGGGAATTAAATTTAGTAAAAAGACTTAAAAATACTCACTTATAACCCATTTAAATCTACCAAGAAAATGACCACCACAACAAAATCAATTAATAAAATAAACACACCTTCTACACAAGATTCCTTAATGTACAACAATAATTTCATATAACAATGTATAGTAAATTTATATTACACAAAAATTATATTCACTTTACAACTTAGTCCACATTACACATGACCTTAGTCCTTCGATATGGACTAAGCTTAGCTTAACTAGTTGAACACAATTAGGTTTACTATGTGACCCAGATTCCCATTGGCACTAAACTTACACACTTCAACTTAATTGTTAGTTTTTCATATACAATAACCATAGCCGAAGCATCAACAAAATAATATATTCAATTTTCACATATATTTAATTAAACATTTCTAAACAGACATTCTAATGTATTCACATTTTACATAAATTTCATTTATCAACTAAGTCACATTAGCTAATGAATAATTCATGACTCTTCCAATATAAAATCTAATCATAAAAAAATCCACATGAGCAAGTCACATAGAAATGAAATCGTCTGATATCTCATTAGTCATAGGGGTTACATCACTCATAATCAAAATCAACAATGTCCAACCAACATGACTAAGGTCAATTATAGTAAAGGAAATAGTCCACAATGTAATATTGTTTGTAACATCCATTGTCTACTCAATAGCATAAAGATGACAAGAAATTTGGTATTTGTATAAGGGGTCTCACATCCTCCACCCTAGGGTTGGAATTCAATCCCTCAAAAGGGAGAAAAAAAGAACCCAGTGTTAGGCCAAGAAAAAAATATTCTTAATCCAAAAAAGGGAACTTTAAAATTATGAAACACTATAAAAAAATAAGACTTGGTGTTTGTTCTACTATGGAATACATAACAAACATCAAATTATGTTTATCCAAAATTTCATCACTACACATACTATGCTACCAAGACAGGGGTGTCCAAAAATTTAATCAAGATTATGGAAAACCACATGGGTGACAAAGAGGGAAGGTTATAACATGTACTAAAATTCAATAAGTTAAAATACTATTCTAAAGCTTATCAAAATGTATAATTTCTTAGTTCTCATGCATAATGACAACTAAATTTTGAGCACCACAACTTAGAATGATCTCCACGCATTCAATCAACAAACACAATTGTCTCTGAAGACCACAATAAAACTTAACTTCTCTAATATTTAGCTTAAAATTTACTTATTTTATCTTACAAATATTGAGTGTAAACATTGAGATGTTTTTACATATCATAGAACATTACTCAAACAGGGAGTTTATTAGAAGGTTTTAGCACTCAAACACATATAAAGAACTCTAAGATTCATGAAGTTATATGACTAGAAATTGATTCAACTTACAATCATAGAATCATTCTTTAAGTTCTTATAGTACTAAGCAATTCTTATCTCCTTAAGGGATGATATGACACCCTAGCATCATACAACAAAAATGGGATAGACCTTTAATACTTTAAAGTAAAGGAGACATAACTCTCTTCTAGCCGAATGTTACAACTCATTAAGGAAACCTCCAAACCACCTTCTCCCCCCATCCTTCGAGGGGCCTGTTTTAAGATACCAAATATTAATACAAATAAAACTTTGTATGTACCGACAATAGTAATAAAAAGTAAGCCTCAAAACAATATAATTCTCAAATGATAAAATAATATTAATAAAGTTCACATAAAGTTTTTAAAAATAAAATAAAATTTAAGTGTGGCCACCAATAAAAGAAATCTTTAAATTTTAATCCAAAAAGTTCAATCAATGAATCCTTGGGGCAAAGGACCATATGAAAATTAACTTGTTTGGTAGACCAAGGTACCAAAATTTTATACTATTGGTAAATTTGAAAAATCCAAATTCAAATTTAAATAAATAAATGAATAAAATTAAATCATATTTTTTTTTAATAATTAACTAATCCAACAATCTCAAAGAAATTGTACATAGAAATCACATCATGGCTTAATCAATCTGCTCAAAAGGGGAGAAGAGAATTATTCAAATAAACACTTGCCACTTACAACCTAGAATGAGTGTCATAATTAAAAGAAATAAATCTAGTTTTGACACATAAATTGCATAAGATTATCAAATAAATATCAATTTCTAAGTATAATGTAGCCCAAACACTCATTATGGTTTGCGTATTGCTACTAGTAAACCAAAAATTACCACTACATTAAGAGTCGCTCTAGAAATGGTTTTACAACATTGGTATCAAATGAATGAAATCAAGATTCAATGAAGCTTGAAGATTAACTTTAAATACTTAATGTGTTGGGGATCATTCATAATATGTTCAATATCTCAACACGAATAATATTTTTCTCTATATACTGATGAGTGTGATTCAACAAGAGGGAAAAAAAATATGGGTGAACCAACATGAATAGCCACTTCTACTTCTAATTGCACTTGTATCCTTATTAAACTAAATGAGAAAACACTAAATAAGAAAAAGCATGACAACTTATTGGAACAAGAAAATTGACCCATAATCTATTCAAGAAAATACCACACCTATATTATATTTCATACTTTCTAGCTACAATATAGTTCTCAGTAAATATAATTATCTCAATTAGCTAGAGATTTTCTAATATCCTAGTTTGAGACATCCTACTTATGAAACTATAAAGAATTAAATAATCAACGCAACTACATGACTCTCTTGAAAGAATGACCTGAACTACCTTATAATTAGAAACTGTGTAATTGTTAGACTAAAGGAATAACTCCTTTATCTTTGCAAAGAATCTTAGTTAAAATGTAATAACAACATTCATATCTATTGGTTAGAAAATAGATGATGTATATAGAAAAATATGGCTTAGGTAGGATATAGTTTTTTTTAGTGTTGTTGAATAGAGAAGAGAAAACCAAAACTTTGTTATTTTTAAACAAGCATTTAATTTTTATTCAAGTTATGAAATAAAAAGGAAGAAGTTCATATACTTGTTGAGTATTGAAAGTTGAGTGGTCTCTCTTTGGAGGTGGAGAAAGAGCCCACTCCAACCAATAGATATGCATTAGTATTTCTTAAGTATTATATTCTTTATCCAAATTGATTTTCTATTGTCATTTCTAATTTCATTAGATTTTTTTTTTTAAAAAAAATTGCATTTGTAATTTATGGTTTCATTAGATTATTTTATGTTCAAATAATAGTTAGATTGAATGAATACACATTTAGTCAATTATAGTTAATCCATTTCCTCTCAAGTAAGTAGGAGTAGAATATATTTTGATAATAAAGATTGAAGTTTGTTAGGAGAGCTACTAGTTGAAATATTTTTAAAAATATTCATAGAAACACCTCAAATTTCACAATTAGACACATAAATCTATTCAAATGCAAGGTGTAAAATGAGCCTTGTCATTTTTCCTCTATATTGAATAAAAAATTGAAGAGTTGTGTTCTTGAGTTTGATATGTATGTACAATCCTCCTTCATCAAGGTCTCAATATCCTGCAAGAGAAGATGGAGCATAATGTCCACAAATGAAAATACGAGGGAACTAGTCTCACCAAGGAACCTAAGGCGGTTCTTTAGAAAATTTAGGACTATTTCTCAAATAATAGAAAAATATAAGGTGAATTGGATTGAGATGAGATTCAGGCGTCCCCTAATTATTGAATCAATGCTTATGTGAGAAGATCCAATGGAAGAATCTAATTTTCGAGTATGGTTAGAACATGTAGATGGGTATTTGGGGAATGTAGATACCATAAGAAGGAATTGGGAAGCATATAATGATTAGTACAATTGCATAATGAGATTGTACCAAATGAAGAAACAAAGGCTCTAGAATGATGCAAGATGACCTACAAAACCTTAAGTTGGAGGGAATGATGAGCTCTAGAGAGGACAAATTCAATTTTGTAAGTGTACCTTCCTTTCCTTTCCTAAAACCGCTTTGCCTAAAATTTATGCATGTTATTGAGAAATATTACTTAGTTATGTTAAGATATAAGTATAATGCTTAAAGAAATTTCTAGGATAAATATTTTTAATTAGTAGGTTTGAACTAAAATTTGACTATGCAAAACTAAATTTTTTTAGCATGACAGGGTTACGAAGATACCTACAATAGAGCTCATAAAACTTTGAAGATATTTTGAAAAGTTGCAAAAGATTCTTTCAGCCTATCAATGTGCACTTTAGGATTCTTAAAGAAAAAAACTATCATTTACTCCTGAATTGATGAATCCACCAAAGATGAAGGGAAACACCAAGTGGAAGTTCCATGTAAAAGCTTCTCCAAAGATACCTTTCCACATTTTATTTCACATTGCCTATCCTCCATTAAAGTCAACTCTCATTACCATTCAATTGTAGATGATACCTAAAGATGTAGTTCATTATAAAGAATTCCATAATCAATGTCACTATATGTCTCTCTTGAGAGAATCACATGAACTACCTTATAATTAGAAAATGTGTAGTTGTTAAACTGAAGGAATCACCCCTTTATCTTTGCAAAGAATCTTAGCTAAAATGTAATAACTGTTGGTGGAAACCACCAAGCCCAAGATCACCATCTAAGATATAAATCTTCACAATGCAAGAGAAGCAACATGTTATTTCACCATGAGTGAATGAATAAATTGAGATTGAGAATAATGTAGAAAACCTTCTTTATAAAGGAAAGATGCAAAAGAAATAATCGATAATAACTAATAAAACCATATGCACCTAAATAATTAATATCTAATAATATTTTCCTAAGTAAAACTTAAGCATGGTAAATGGTAAAAACCATTTACTCCTACACCCCCCTTAAGTGCAACTTAGGGAGATTATTATGCAATATCAAGATGCAATATGGGTCTCGACTACACAGTCATGTTAGGTTCCCATTTACAATGTAAAATGCAATGCAATCTCTCACAACCGGAGAAAAGGAGAAAAACCCTGTGGGAGAAAACTCCTCTCCAAAAGAGAAAAGAAAAACAAGATGAATGGATGGAGGACTCAATAACATGCCCCAAGGACTAAATACATCATGTACATATACAATCAATTATCCTCCCATAGGAAGGAAAGAAGGAGACTGCATAGCCCCCCATAATGAATAATGTCCTACAAAAATGGTAAGTGCTTA
>VDFB02006331.1:0-41166 GCA_007258455.2 Sequoia sempervirens
AAGCAATGCAGGTAGATACCAAAAATCAGTGGGAGCTAGGAATGAAATAGGAAATGGATTCCTTGCTGCAAAATAAAATTGGGACTTAGTCCAATTTCCTATAGGTAAAAGAGTGTTGCCAAATAAATGGGTTTGCAAGTTGAAGTAAGAAGATGGAGGCAAGAAAATATATAAGGCTAGACTTGTGGTAAAAGGTTTTGCACAAAAAAAAGGTAAAGATTTGATGAAATGTTTTCTCTGGTTGTAAAGATGACTTCTATTATAACTATTTTTAGTCTTGTGGTTGTGGAAGACTTGTATCTTGAACAACTAGATGTGAAAACAACATTTCTCTGTGGGGATTTGGAAGAGGAAATATACATGCAACAACCAAAGGGATATGAGGTCAAGGGTAAGGAGGAATTTGTGTGTAGTTTAAAGAAGAGTTTGTATGGCCTGAAGCAAGCACCTAGACAATGGTATTTGAAATTTCATAGTTTTATGGATGAAAAAGGCTACAAAAGATATCATTCTGATTATTGTGTTTATTTTAAGAAATTAGGTAATGGCAGTTATATTATCCTATTGCTTTATGTTGATGGCATGCTTGTTGTTGGGTATAACATGTAGCATATTAATGAACTTAAGTAGAAATTAGTAAATTCATTTGCTATGAAGGATTTGGGCACAACAAAATAAATCCTTGGTAATGAGGATCACAAAAGACAAGACAAACAAAAAATTATTTGTCTCAAAGTGAGTATGTAGAAAAGGTGTTGAAAAGGTTTAACATGTAGAATGCAAAAGCAGTTAGTACACCTTTTCCTAATCATTTTAAGTTGACTAAGATGTGTCCAAAAACACAAGAGGAGGAAGAAAAAATGTCTAAGATACCATATGCATTAGCAATTGGTAGCTTGATATATGCAATGGTATGCACAAGGCCACATATTGTACATGCAGTGGGAGTTGTGAGAAAGTATATGAGAAATCCGAGAATGGAACATTGGAATGCAGTAAAATGGATTCTCCAATATTTTAGAGGTACTACTTCAAAGAAACTATGTTTTGGAGGAAAAAAACCTGCTTTAATAGGATATGTTGAATCTGATCTGGTAGTTGATATTGATAGCAGGAGGAGTACTACACGGTATGTTTTAACTGTAGGAGGTATTGTAGTTAGTTGGATTTCAAGGCTACAAAAGGTTGTTGCACTTTCAACCACTAAAGATGAGTATGTTGCTATTATGGAAGCTAGCAAGGAGATGATTTGGTTATAATATTTTCTAGAGGAATCAGGACAATGACAAGAAGATATCTCTTTGTACACTAATAGTTAGAGTTCCATTCATCTCGCTAAGAATTCAGCTCTACATTCAAAAACTAAGCACATACAACTCATATACCACTTCATCCAACTAGTTTTGGAGGATGGGCAGTTGAAGCTAGAGAAAATCCACACAAGTGAGAATCCTATAGATATGTTCACAAAACCAATTACATAGGAGAAATTGATTTCCTCATTCGTTTCTATTGGCCTTCATGACTGATAATGGTGGACATAAGAAACCAGCCAGACATGCAATCCAATGGGAGCTTCAAGTGCAGTGGTGTCATCCAGGATCAATCTCCAAGTGGTAGATTGTTTTGTGTGCATCGTGATCAATCCCCAAGTGGGAGATTGTTGGTATGTGGTGACTGATCTTGCAAATACTATACACTCGTAATGTATCCTTGTTAGGGTTCCCATTAACATGTCAAGGTTTTCCCGTTAACATGTCAAGGGGTTGATAGTTAATTTTTTGTTAACTAACAAATGAAAAATGACTTTGTAAAACCCTAATTCTAGAAGCTTCCAAAAAATTTGTTATAAGCGATTGGGATGTAAGTTGCGATGTGTGATTCACAAGATTGAAATATGATTTGCACTAGATAATAAAATAAATAGATGGTTGATTTTCTGTGGATGTAGCCCATATTGGGTGAACTACATTAAAAAAATTTGTTAATCTCTTTTGTGTTATTCTTCATTGTTATTTTTGGGTTATTTAATTTATATATAATTGTTAATGTTTATTGCTCCAATCTGCCTGAACCCTAACAAACCACCAATAAAATTCATTTATCCCACCTCCTGGGAATCTTGTAAACATAGTAAAAATTATTAAATGCTCACATGGCCTTCACATGGGCACCTAATCTATAGCCAATCAAACTTGGTCAATCCCAAGTGTAATATTACTCTCTAATAGCTTTGAAAACTCAAACCTAGAACATGTAAACTTGGGCACCCAACTTTGGATAGCATGCAAATGACATATACCAACATGCATAAACATGTAAGTGTAGGTGGTCCCTACTTAAAAAGTGGATACCTAGATAGAATATTCTCTCGATCTGCTTTGTAACTGTCATTGAACATGTTTCCATCTTTATAAATGCAATTGTGATTTATCATATGTAAATAAATAATAAATATTTTAGCTTCTCATGTCCCCGATAACATATTCCAAGAAATATGGAGACACATAAAAAAACTTAGGAGTGCAAGGTAAATATCAAATATCCTAATATTCTCCATTAGAAATACCAGTATTCTATTAGTTCTCATAAATATACCTCCATAATATTAGAACTTCTTCTTACTTTCAAGTCCGGGAATTTTTCATTAAGAAGATAAAATAAGGGTTCATTGAAATATAATGAGATCAAAGCCCAATGAATGATAGCCAATTGTCTCTCCTACACTTTAAGATTAGTTTAGACTGGAGAAGGTATTCCTAGAGGTTTTGTTAATAGGGTTATGATCTAGTTAAGATATAACATGGCTATAAAAAATTAAAAGCTATACCCAAATGTACACTTGACCCCAATATTCATCATTAGTTCAAGATAAACTAGTTGCATAAGACCTCCTATGTAACTAATAAAAACCTTGCACATGCACCTAGAGATGACAATAATATTATAATCCCTTTAAATAATTTCATTTGACATTACATACATAATGGTAAGGTGCAAATATGCATCGCATGAAATTCTCTAATGATTTATCCATTAATTTTTCTTAAGTTTGGTTGCTTGGTTTATAATATTAAATAATGAATAACATGTATATCTTAAATTACTCCTAATCTACTCCTACTTATAATAGGGATGGGGTTTTTTAAGTGATGAATGAGTGAACCTTAATCAGCATGGATCAATGGATACTACATTAGATAACAGAGTCATAAATAACAAAAAAGAAAGAGATTTCATTAGGTAAAGTGTTAAAATAACTAGATTTTATTTATATGCAAATCAAAGATTGCATTTCATGTGATAGGCATACTTAATAATACATCTTAGAACTATAATAATCCATATGCAATAAATGGAAGATTATTACAAACAATTTGTAATTCATTAGAATCTATCACATTTATATCCAACTCTTATTACAATCACACTAATAATTATGGTGAGAGAAAATATATAACTAAAACTATACATTCCCTAAATTATTAAAAGAATTCATGGAGACATACCAATATATGGAGATGTAATTTTATAGAACCTTCCTACACATTAGTAGATGTATTCCTTTATCTTTAGCTCAAAAATTTAGCATTTGATGCCTTCTATCCCAAAGAATTGTCTCAATGACCAACTATTTGAAAGAAGAATAAACTTGTATTTATATTTCTCATGTAGATGAAATTTGTTAGCAATGATAGAGGGCATACAAATGTATAGTAAACTAAAAAATAAGTGAAGTGGTACACTACAAAGGATGCCCAAACTTCCTAGTTATTTATTCTCGTTAAATTACACCTATAATCATAGCCCAACATGTCTCTAGAGACTTTGTACTAACAGGGAATGAAGGGAAACCCTTCTTTGATCTATAAGTTATCCTCATCATTAATGGCAATTATTTATTACATTGGGTTGATTGGATGAGTGTTCCTAGCCATGGTAATGGAATGACCTTCCAAGCATCGAATTTATATTTATGTCTTTACACTTGGTGCCACTAGAGAGACATGTTGTAAACATCAACCAATAGGAGTATTATATGTTGGGGTGACTAACATATGGCCTAACAATATGACAACATCTTGCCACACATATGAAATACACAAAAATATTTTAGTTTTTATTTTCATTGTGCATCATGCAAATAAAAGTGGGACCCACATACATGCAATGAAAATATGCCAATTATCTACAAATACATAATATATTGTTGAGTTAAAAACTAAACCAATATTTAGTAGGAAATATAAATCCATTGTACATCATAGAAGTGAAAGTAGGGTCCACATTAAAATAATGATGTGAAGGAGCTACACAATGTGATAGGGAGTGGCCACCTACCACAAACTAGCCAATATTTTATACTTACTTTTTGAAGAGTACATGAATAACTATTAACGAACCAATCATAACATTGTATGAACTAATAGGCATGACTCTATACTTAGGAAAACATGGCACAATATTGCTAGCTCATGATTTTAGAAAAAAACTCAAACAAAAACTATGATGTGAAGGACCCTCATGATGCATTAGGAAATATACACATGGAATAGAAATGGGGATATAAAGTTACAATGCAACCATGACTAGATAATATAAGGTGTAATAGATGTGTGGAGAAACATTGATAAGTGAAATTGAAGGGGTATTAAGACTATGTCATTGAAGGGGATCAAGCTATAAATTTAGGTGAAATAAACATAAAAAGATAATCAACATAGTAATACAAGAATATAATAAAAAAAATATGCAAAGGTATATAAAAAAAAGGGCTAAGGTTTTAGTCATGTTAAAATATAAAAGAAAACCCTTACAAACCAGAAAGACTAAAATCTTAAGGGTCACCCTAGAAAAATTGGAATACTTCAATAGATTCATTAAAGATGTCTCCAATTAGGTATAATCAATGGAAAAAATAAGGCAAGGGAACAAAAAAGGAAATTTCATAGATTAATTTTATATTTTTTGAGGTGTACAAAACTAGGCACTAATTAGGGACATTTTCATGTTTTATGAAATTAAACTAGGAAAGTGTAGATGGGGCTTGAGGGATTCACTTAATAAATCAATGGAATAACACATGTTTGTAGAGTACTAATAAACGTACCCATAATTTCATTTATACCCCTCAAACTTATATTTTTGGTATCCCCTCTACATACAACAATATAAATGAAATGCCTCCTTATTTTCACGAAGTATCCTATGTAGCTGTTTTTTGTTATATTTTTATATCTCCATATTATTTCTAATCTATCAACTAGGGAAACTACCCATACTTATATCTAACTCAAAACTAGTTTTGGATGGAGTCCCATATAGTAAAGCCTCAACACAAAAAATCTTGTTGAATTATAACAAATATGTCATTTTGCATAAAGTTGTGATTATAAAGCACGTATACATATCAACTTCCAAACCTTGCTACACCACTCTAACAATGGATGCCCCTAATAAAAAATATATCAACCATATTATACATATTAATCAAAATTATAATTAAAATAAGTTAAAGATAGCTAGTGATTATTTTGGGTAGGGATGTGGCATTACCAAAAAAGTGTCCAATAACTAGTTTTAGGAAACTTGGGTAGGATTTTACTAAACTTGCACAATATTTTGTGAACATTGTTTCCTATTTTTAACTATATTATAGTTGGAATTAAGAAGGTGCCCCTAAAATTATGATGCTTTGGTACAATACTAGACTATGTGGTGTAGAAAAATATAGCTTCATGATCCAAACAAGACTAGCATAGTAAATGGTATTTTCTTTAATTGTCTTGTGCAAAGTGATCTATAGAGGATCTGGAATGCCAAATATAAACATCACACCCTCCTTCAGTGCATGCTTTCCAACCCTCAATATTTATGTACTATTGATTGAATTATCTCATTTCCCCTAAAAACTAAAGCAATATTTTGGGTGACATTTTAGTTTTTTAGAACATCAATTTGTATGTACATGATAAAGTATTTCTTTGAGAAATCCCTTGGGAGATAGGATGAGACAAGACTGGAGTTGTTTTCTAAAATTTATATTAGAATACATTACTTGTAAACTCTTTGTTAAACTAGGATACCCCTTCAAAACTGACTCAAATTAAAAAAAAAAACAAAACAAGATAGATAATTTTCACTATAGAAGTATTTAACTAACTAACTAAACATAATTTTTTATATATATGAAAATAGAGTTTTTTAAATTGAAAAATAAAATGTAGACATCAATGTACAAATTATCGGTCTTAAACTCCTCCAAAACATCTATTAATTTAAAATATTAGAATCGTAAAATCTCATCTTTTGCTCTTATCTTAAAGACAGATTACTGATTAGAAAAGAATGATCTCAAACATTAAACACGTTTCAATCTAAAAAACAGATTAGAAAAGAATGATCTCAATCATTAAACTCGTTTCAATCTATAAAACAGATTACAAAAGAATGATCTCAAACATTAAACTCATTTCAATCTAAAAAAAGTGTGAAAACTTCAAAAATCTGATAATCGTGTAAGAATAGCACACTCAACATGAACTGTGTGATGCATTCGTGAACTCATTCATCACGCGAACCATTTTATTGGCCAGCACATCCACTTTCAATGTTGGAAGCTTTCAATGAATGTCTGAATAAATATCTAGAAATCCCTTGAGTTCCTGTTCATGGCGTCACCTTTTGTCATATCAATCAATAACAGTCGTAAAGTAGTTCTGTTTTTAAAAGATCCTCTGTGGCACCCATGTTCCCTTATACAAATGACAAAGTAGTGAGGACGAGTGCACCCATGTTCCCTATATTTATTTGTTGTCTATCAAATATTAGATATATTTTATTTTGAAATATATATATAAAAGTTAAATATATAAAAAAAAAAACAATCTTAAGAGAATTTTGATAGTTTGTCTCAAATCTATTTTTTCATGTGATATAATATTTTCAAATTTTAATTATTTTTATAATAAAAAAGTATAAATATCATTTTATAACCATTAATTTAGGGCTTAATTACTATTATGTTTAACATTTTAATGGTCTTAGAAATTATTACCATTATTTTTATTTTAATATTATAAACAAGGGATATGCCCTCACTCATTTAAAAAGGGATGGAACAAGAAATATGAAAAGAAGAGACAAAAATCACTTGAAAGTAGTAACTAGATATAAAAAATGGGCTTCAAGAGAAAGTCAAAATATAAGTCATATAGACCAATCAAGATAAATAAGAAAGTAACAAACAAACAAATGACATCCAACCACAACAATTTTGCATAACCTACAAAATAAACTCAAAGGCAAAGATCATCAAAATTACAAACTCAAAGAATAATCAAATCATAAAAACCTTTGAATTAAATATTATTGTACTTAAAATTCTTTTTAAAGATGATGCTAAGCCCTTCCCACCAAATGAGATAATGGGATTTCCATAGACACAAGACCCTTTGAATCAAGTATCATTATAGTTAAAATCCTTTCCAAAGATGATGTTGAGCCCTTCCCATCTAATGGGATTATGGGATTTCTTTCAAAATGTGAATCTTACATAATTAATTAAAAGTGCGCACTCAAGGTATTTAAATTATATTTTAAACATTATTTCATCTCCTTTGTTATTCTTTTTTTGTCTTTATCACCATATATTTTTTTATTTCAAATGATTTAAGTTTTAACACAACCCTAGGTTAGAGGAGCTTAACACATTGATTGTTATTATCATTATTTACATCATAATAAAACATAAGTGAGAGGGCCCACTATATTCCTTAAATAAATTCCTCGTGACCAATAACACACATTGTTGTAACAAAATTAGTAGAACTTCGTATGATTGTGTGAATCATCAACTCAATTCCTAGTTGGATGGTTGACACAACATCAGAAGAATAAAAACACTAGAACTCCTTACATGTTATAGAAAACTAGATTGTAGCATTACTAAAACTATGTTTGATGATACAATGTCACCATGTTTGAAGTGAATATTTAATGGAATGGGCTTATCTTGAACCTATGTTGAACTCAACTAGATTGTAGCATTTCTAGCACCATGTTTGATGATACAATACCATCATGTTTGAAGTCAATATTTAATGGAATGGGCTTATCTTGTACCTATGTTGGACTCAATCAACTAATGACACAAATAAACTAACATATTTTAAGGAAGTCTACCTAGGAATTGCTCAATCCATAAGATCAAATAAATAATTAGATGAAAAATGCACCCCTAGACTAATAATATGCACTACTAGTATTTATGATTGCATGGGGCATTAGTTCAAAATAGAAGCAATGGTCATGGATCTCATTGTCAATGTAAATCTCCACATTTACACAAATACAAATAGGGAAATTAAAAATACATGAATATAATGACAAGGTCATGGAACCTTATCATGACCATGAGCACAAAGACACATAGTAAAATTTGTTAGAAGGGTTAGAGGCTCAAGCCTAGAGATAACTTGGGTTCCCAAGTATTGACAATTAGATGTGAGAGATGAAATTGATTGGAATTCCCTCATAGTCTTATTTTTTCCCATCCTCTAAATTCTAAAGTCACTAATTTTAGACATGAGAAGGAGAATCAAATTTCAGCTATCCAATTATTTCAAGTCTAAAGGTGGAAACAAGACTTCTTCCACTCACAATATGGAGACATGATCTAGTGAGGACACATGTAAAATGTCTAATAGTGACAAATTGAGTGTAGTGGGAGACACCAACATTGAAAGTGTTTAAATTTTATAGCCATTTTAGAGAGGATATGTGTTAGCTCAAGATTGTCTCTAAAATATTGGCAATCCATAACCTACCTGACTAATTGTGGCTAGTACTTTTTATTATTGTTGATACTTATTTATCAATTATCATAAGATACTATAGAAATCAAATAAACCACTCTAAGAAAATAGGATATTTTCCTTGTTTAACTAAATACAATAATACTAAGATCAAATGGAGACCAAAATATAGAGCGTCATATTTTTTAGATGTCATTTTAGATTATTTCAATATATTAAATACTATTATAAAAATTTATGATACAACCAAACACAAGTTAATTCAAAATAAGTCTTACACAAGCCAAAATAAATCTCAATGTATTCCATGAATTTATATTACTCAAATTCCTTCAACAACTACCTCTAACTTAATTACATGTGAGCTCTATAAGCTCCAAGCTAAAATTCATGTTCTATAGTTTCTTAATTCTTAGAAAAACAATCCAAATTATTTGTAGCATCTATACAAAAAATATTTTCTCTAAGTTGTGTTTTATACAAGAATCAAAAGATTATCCACATCTTCTCTAGGCTAGAAGCCTTCATGGAATGATCTCTAGTATTCTTGAGCAACCTGATGCTTACCTAATAATAATACCTACAAAATGCTATGAAAATTTATCCCAAGTTATCTTCAAGTATACAAACATAATGATGTAACATAAAAGTAACTAGATTTATGGTAACAACACCCAACTAATTAGTCTTAGTATTCTCAAGTATTACATGGTCTTTATATCCAAGAGTATTCTTGATGAAAATAAGTGTAATATCATAAACAAGATGAATAGGTTATATTTCAACAAAATTTGATCATTATAATACTAAATTTCTAACTTATGGGATAAACCCAAGTATTAAGCATGTTTTTCCACCTAGCCATGCTCATAGGAAAGTGTACAATTTCATAATAGTGACACTAAGGTGCATAGATGCTTGGAATTTTTATAGAACTTTACTATAACATAGCTTTTTTAGTATGATCCTCTCAACATCAATTATTGTCGAGTCTCTTTTTAAGTCCATACTTTAGTTAATACATTCTCCATCATTGACCAATGCACACAAGATATACTAGGCACCTTGATCCATACCTTTCTAAAAGCCCCAACTCGTTGACCTAAATAAACTCAAACTTATTTATAGGGAGGGCTATAACCATTTCTATAGGAATGGGTGTAAGTATATAATGGAATGCCTTGATAAATAAATATATATATATATATATATATATATATAGCTATAGCTAGAATATTCACCCTTCTCCTTAAAATCACCTTTTTCTAGACTCCAAAAATTTACCAAGAAAACCATCATTCATGAAAATAATGGTCATGGAGCTTCACTCTCCATCAATGGATGGCTATACAACACACTAAGGCCTAATAATTAATCAGTTCCTTTTTTTTTCTCCCTTTCCACCTATCTCCTAAGGTACTTAAATATAGAGGCATCCTTATCACTAGATCACATGCTTATTGTACACACACAAACTTAGTAAGTGTAGATAAAACAAGGTAAACTACTACAAAATTTAGTCCTTTAAAATTATGTAAATTTATTTTTTATTAGCATAAGATTTTATTATCCATTAGTCTATTTATATAGAAGAAAATATAAATCAACAAACCATGATAAATAAATTAATAACACCAAATATACATGGAAAAAACCTTATAGGGAAAAATCCACCATCAAAGAGAGACATAATTATGTATTAATATTCAACACAAGAGTACATATGCAACATTATATCTCCCTTCATCATTCTAGTAACCCCAATATGCCTATGAAATGTAATACCCCTCATGTTGCTATTCAGACTTGATATTTTTCTGTGGTTTTGCTTGATACTTTGTGACTTTGATAGTTACTGTTTGTTGGTTGGATTGGTGGATTGGATAGTTTAGACTGCTTGATGACTATGCTACTTTATTTGATGACGTGGATATTATGATATGACATTATGGTTACATGTGATTTGGTGATGTTTAATTTGATTTCAGTAGTACATTGTGATGCAGTAGAATAGTAATTATTTTATGATGATATGATGTGATCGGTTTAGTTTAGCAATGTTACTTTATACTTGATGTTGTAGTTGTTATTATAGCCTTGGTGAGGGGATAGTGTAGCACCACTCATTTGCGAGTGCCTTGCTACGCTGTGATTCCTTCTCACAATGTGATGTATTTGATTATATATATGTGTTGTACACAACCTTGTTTGTATGCAACAATTGCAAGAACAAAGTCTCGATTCCACCTGCTTCGGCAGGATAGGGCGAGCATCAAATTAATCCAACGGGCATGAAGTTGAAATAGAGATGACAAGGAAGTCACCCCATCCCAAGTTTGTCAACCCGTCTTATGTTTAGTGGTATTGTGCGTCTTTGGCCTTTGTTATTTTTTCATTTTATAACAAATGTTTTGTGTGAGTGTATTTATGTTATTTATTTACATTGGTGTGTAGTATGATGTAATTTAAATAATTAAATGGTTAAAATAAAAGCTAATAATAGTTATTGGAATAGTTTTTATTATAATATAAAAGTAATAAATTAAAAGTCATGTAAATTATTAAAGATAAATAAATTGAAATGTGTAAATTAAATTATTTAAATTGGTATTTAGATAATTTAATGAAAATAGCATGTTGAGCATAATTAATGGAATAATATAATTAAATAAGTTAAATTGTGTGAATTGCAAGTATAATTTAGCAAAATTGAAATTAAAACAAAAAGTGCAGCTCGAATAGAAAAAAATAAAGAAAAGAAAGAAAAGAAGAAAAGGACCAATGAATGTTGAGATTTTTGGCTAAAAAGCTAGTGAAGAAATAGAAGATTTCTATTCATCCTATTTTTTTTAGTTTTCGAAAAAGAAGATATCTTTTTATTTAATAGCAAAAATGAGAGGTTTTCATTCATGGGAATATTGACAGAAGCTTCAAAAATTATTGGGTTCTGGAAAAATTTGCATCTTCTCTTTGGTCTCTGTAAAAAGTGTTTCTTTTCATTGTTCTAGGAAAAAGGCTCTTCTGAATAGAAAAATATATTAAAAGTTGGATCAAAGAATCGGGTCGAGACATTCTGTAGAAGGAAAGGGAGCTCTTCAAAAAGGCTAGTTCAAATCAAAGGAAAGCTTCATCAACTTCTCAGCAAGCATAGGACTCCAGGTTCCATTACTGATCTTTATTGCTTGTTAAATTTGAAATGGAAAATATGTTCTAAAAAAAAAAAATCTTTTGAGGTTTTAGAATTTGTTGGGTAATAGACAAATGAAAGAAATTTATTTGGGTCTCTGAAAGTGTTCAATATTTTTATGATTTTGTAATGCCCCGTCTTGTAACCTAAGGAATGTTGCAATTGCCTATGAAAGTGAAATAATTTTTTTTTTAAAGTAATAATATTAACTTAATTAGTTGCATACATTCTCTAAGTTACATGACATTACACTACTTGAGATTCCATAAACGACTTTAGTATTTAGCATTGCACATATTTAATTAACATAAACTTAAAAGTAGACATTGCATATCATTTGAATTTCATTCATGATAGTATAAAGTACAAATAATATTCTTACATTGCATTTGAAATAACATTACAATACTCATTCTTCAGATGAAGTAGATCAAATAATAGTTTACAATTACATTTTTCAAATGTTCACCTCATAAACAATTGAGGGATGTTTCAAATACAAGATTTACAATGATGCAATAAAGAAATTACATATATATCCAAGTACGAGCTCTCCATCCATGAAGCTCTCGTTACCATGATCATAAACTGGGGACCCAACGGAGTAAGGTGTACGTTCCACCCAACCATGTGGTATCTGTAGGTCCACCCCCCGTGCTAGGAGATAGTAATAAGGTTCCCTAGACATAACCTATTCACCCTAGACACAAGTACATAACTAACTGATGGTTACATTGCTTCCAGAATTAAGACAATCAAATGTGCTAAGTACACAAGGTAAACTGTTATTTTAGGTGGAGTGTCATCACAATGTTGCAAAGGTTACCCTAGTGTTTCTTCCTAGGTTCCGGCCCCCAACTTGGGTTACCCTGGTAACCTCTTACGAAACCCAGCCCCACATGCAAACTATTGCGGAATCGAATATCTTTTAAAGTAACAAGATATTGATTTGCCATTCCAAGCCTTCTCAACTTATACTCAAGACTGAACTAGCTCTTGAGTCTATAAGCGAGGCATATTAATCTTATTAAATATTTTAAGCTAACTAATATTTTGTTTAGTTTTCACTGACTTACTAACTCTTTGTAAGTTACCTTGGCACCACTTTGTGTGTTGGCCCTCACACAGAGCCACTCCCCTAAACATAACAAAGGAATCTAAGTTTCCCTGACTAAGGTAAACAAGGTGTACAAGCATACAACATATAATTCTACACTTTTCATAATGAACATCAAGTCTATGTTCATAAAATCAGGTGTCCAAACACCATGCAAATACCATGTACACAACCTTTCGTCAACACAAGAATTCTACTTAAACAATCACAACTCCCACATTATACCACTTGTCTGGAAGACTTGTACATCTAAAACATTTCCAATTTGCCCAATAAAAGAAACACAATTTAAAGCAAATCGAAACATTGGGGATCTACATTAGGATTTACTAAATCCAATCATTCAAATTATGATGTACAAAATTAATCATCTAAAATTTAATTTAACTTCCATTCAATACGAAAATCAGATCTATAACTTGCTTAATATCATAACCACATATTATAATGTGATCAATATAAACTCAAGAATATTAGTTTAATTTAAGCATAAATAACTTGTCATAATAAATTACTTATCAAATATCTCATTAATGACACAAATATATTTCCAAATTTTCTTAACATTAAATAAATATATAATTATAAGTATTATATATATATTTTATATATATAGTATATATTATATTATTAATACATATTACATATAAAAATATATATATAATCATTATACAAAATATATTTATAAATGCTAAAGGTATAAAATTAAATCACATAAAACAAAATTCGCATGACATTTTAATTAACAGTTAGGGATTTATGCCCTAACCCCGCGCAGGCCGCGTTGTGGGTAGGGCTGCCTTCGCAGCCTGCCCCACAAGGCTCGGCCACGGGTGGCTGAGCCGAGCACTGCCCGTGAGGGCGGCTCTGGGCTCGGCCCTCGCTATCGTCCCCCTACGGGGTCGGCCGCGGGTAGCCCCGCCCCATAGAGCTTCGGCTCTACATTTTTAAATTTGTATTTTCATAAATAGAAATAAATTTATACATAATAATAACGAACGGCGATTATTTAATTTTGTTTTTAAAAAAAAAAAATTCAAAACCCTATCACGCCTGTACAGCGATTCACCATTTTGCACAATCTAATTTATATATGAAGTAAATATATACTCAAATATATATATATATATATATATATATATATATATATATTCTCAATAAAATAAAAGTAATAATACTTCAATCTAGAAATAAATTTCAACAGGTTTTCTTATGGGGAAATTGAGAAAATTCTACAGTACGCACAAAATTTTTCCCAAACAAAAGGTTTCAGTTTCATTTTTTAACAAATGATTTCCCTCACAATTATTTACTCAATTATTTTCTACAGAAAGAAAGTTACAAAAGTTTTCTTTTGAATCTCATCTTTCGTTTTCACTGTTTTCTCTACATATCCATGATTTCTTGAAATTTATACAGAAAACAACAAATCCTTACAGAAAGTATACAGTAAACAATTTTTTCCGAGAAGAACAAGGATTTTAATAAAATGAAATTTCTTTTCACAGACATTCTTTTCAAAAGCAAACAAATTAAAAACACAGGGAAATACTTGTTTTCCTATAGCTTCAGAAACTTGTCTGGTGAAGAGTAGCTTTTCCTGTAGCTTCCAAAGCCCTTCCCGAACACAAAATCCCAAATATGCCAAAATCTCAACCAGAGAACTTCCAGAAATATACAACAATACAAAGGAAATCACAAATTCTTTAAAAACAATTTTAACAGCACCCTATTCTTTCATTTCTCGTGAAGAATTAAATTACTTAACCAAACAAACTAATTAATTAATTAAATAAAATGTAAAACCTTATTTCCAACATTTAAAATTAATTTAAATTACCAATAAATTAAAGAATAATAAACTATCATTAAATTGACAAAATTTTCCTTTCAAGGCAATTGTTCCAATCAAGGACAAACAAGACCACCAAAGACTCCAAACTAAAACTGACAATGTACTGTGACTGGGTTTAAGACTAGACTAGGATAAACCATGTTACTACCTCCCAATCAACATTTCCATTGAGTCTTGACACCTCAGACCCGAGTAACCAGAGTGGAAGTGGGGGTGTCATGTACTTGCAATCCTGCAACCAAATAAATAACATGCATATATATATAATCCATTATACAGGCACACCATGTGGAGAGAATCATGGAAATCATAGGGCACTTGCAAGCGAGTGATGTAACTCCGTTCTCCACACCAATACACGTCACATCAGACTGACAAATTAAATAACAGTTAGTCCATATAACATATATATAGCAATAACATCGAAGGAAATGTCTGCTCTATAACAAAGCGTAAGCCGGTATCACCATACAATTATCATCATATCACAAAGTGAATCCACTATAAGCTCCAAGTTAGCGTCAAATATCAAACCAAAGTACCAAAATCTAACGATTGTGAAACATGCAAGCGAGAAACATACTTTTCATTTTCAATTTTACTATAGAAGTAATTCCCCATCATCAGTTATATATACTCAATTCCACTCCTCACTGCTCTTATGCTCACTTATATATATACTCTTTCTCTTCCTCTCTCTTCATCTTACTCTCTTTCTTTCTCTCTCTTTCTCTCTGTCATACCACTCCTCCTCTCCTGCCATGCCTCTACTCATAGCACTATATATCTTCTCTTTCTTTGTAGCCTTTCCTCATATGTATATATACTCCCCATCATATTAAATATACTCCTGCCAAAATATGATGTATATTACAGAAAAAATATATATGGGTAATATGTTATTTTTGTTGTGAGAATTTCCAGTACAAGAGGCGGATCTTATGAGTGTGACTGATATTTAAAAACTCTTCTCTGGCGAGATTACGTAACCTTGGTGCCACCCCTCCGGCCGCCGCCAGAATTTGCCGCAGCAGTCAAGAGCACGCCACGGCGGTCCCGCCCGGTATTATGCAGTCACTGAGCCACTAAGCAATCCCTGCCAGACTCTGCTGGCAACCTGTATTCCCGTATTGCCTTTTTTCCTGGCAATTTTTTGTTAGATTTATACTCTCCTGTCGCCCATATATATAACCATATGCTACTTTCTATATGTGTATATATATATGTATATGTTTTATAACTTATATGTATATATATATATATATATATATATACTAATAATATATGTATATATATAATAACTTATATATACTATATATATATAATATTATATGTATATATATATCATGTCTATAATTAAAGTTTTCTCTCCTAGATTTAATAACAGGATAAAATAAAATAATCATAATGTGTATGTACTTATATATATATATATATGTTTTATTTATATATGTATATATATGTGTGTGTGTAATTATATTATATATATATAAATAAAATATAAATATGTAGTTATATAGTTTTTTTTTTATTGTGAAGAATTTGTTCTTGGAAATTGAAAAAACATATTTAAATACCAGAGTTATTATTAAGTTTTTATTTCAAAAATACTTTATTAAAATTTGGGGATAAAAGTTTATTGTTTGTTTGGAAAGGAAATTGAATAAATTGTGAATTTGGAAGTCTAATTTCATTATAGCAATGGGTGAAAATTATGGTGTTGTTTTTTATTTTGGAATCTTATAAATTAGCTTTGGCTTCTTGAGTATCATTTTGATTTGTCGATGTGGGAACCCAGTTTGTTTTAGGAACCCACTTAGGGATATTCTGAACCTTAGGCTTCCAGAGGCTTGAGTTTATTTGTTAATCGATGTATCTTTCTTTATTTACTTTTGATGTGGCAAGTTATTGAGTATCTTTATTTTGAAAGGGTTGTATGGGAATTGTTGAGACTCTGATTATGTGCTTTTAGTGAGATGGGTAATGCCTCGTATGTTTTTCCGTTGAGATTTTAATGTTCATTTTATGTGGTACAACCCTTGGTTTTGTATATGTTTTGGGGTATCTAGGGAGAGTGGCTCTTTGTGGGGGTTAGCGCCTCAAAAGGAGGAAGGGCCAAGATAACCCACGTAAGAGTTAGATTAACAAGTGAAAACCTAATAATAGAATCTAGGGGGATGGGTAGTAATAACATATTAAGATAATCTTGGATACCTCGTCTATCCATTAGGGCTTTCGCAAACTAATGGTAGACTAAGAAGGTTGTGGTTGGCAAGGTCGTTACCTCATCTTCATGAGAGGTTAACGGCTCTGCATGAGTCACCCTATGGGGCCGAAACCTCAAGTAGGAGGAAGGGCCAGGATAACCCATGTAGGACTATGCGATGACACTCTCCACTAGTTTCCCTTATGCTTTGCTTTCTTACTTGCCTTTGGAAGTGGTTAATGGTTGTTGCCTTTGATTTATTTATGATGTGATTTATGGTCTTGTGTTTATTATGATTGGATCTTGGTTTTTGTTATTTATGATCTATGTATTCTCTTGAATTGTTGCTATTGGAGTTACTATTGCTATGTTATGATTATTGGAGTTAGTCTTGTTGGCATATTTGGTCGCGGTCATGTCCTTTTCACCTTTGAGCATGGGGGGTAGGTTTTTCTAAAACCCATATGATCAAGTGGAACATGCTCTGCACCCATTGGGTTCCCCATCAGCGTTTGTTCTACACAGTATCTTCCAGATGGAGCTGTACCTAATGATCATAATGTATTTTTGATATTCCTTGTATTATGTATTTATCCCATATATGTATGGGATATTTTGATGTAACTCATGGATATGAACATGTAATGTATTAAAAGATGATGTAATGTAAATGTACTCTTGTAGTCATTCATGATTTATGAGATTTATGATGGTTTGGTATCATGTGATGTAGTTATTTTTATGCTTATGAATGTATGGATGTTATCTCTTGCAACTGTATATTTTAATGTCTATGATGGATGTAAAGTTAGTTAAGCTATTTAGCTTTGTATGTATCTTTCATTATGGGTTGGTTTTATGCGATGTGACCTCGCGTTCCCTAAAGGACTTATATGTTTATGATGTTATCATGTAATGTAATAATGTTTAATGGTTCTTTATATGTTTAATGGTTCTTTATATGTTTACTTTGTGTTATTTAAAAAAAAAATGTGTGCATAGTTGTCCTTTGGGGTTTTCACGATGGGCGTTACATGAAATCTCTATAAAGCTCACTAATCTCACCCACATGAATGTGCATCTATTAATAGGTACATATAAAAGGTGGTTTCACAATACTATGATCACCAAAACCATGGTCCAAGAAAAGAACGTGAAAAGTGTTGAGATTTTTTTCTTAAATCCCCCATAGACCCCCTGAATCCACCTTGTATAGCCTTTAGGTACACCAATCAACCTTTGACTACACTGAGTAGCCTTCGACTCTACTTATTGGATCATTTGGTTAGGATGTCAACAGTCCAGGGGCCCTTTAGGCCCAGTAATCATGTTCATTGGTGTTACCCTAATTTTGGTCATCACCCTTAAAAATGGCACCCCCATGCAAATTTTTGTTAATTTTATAAGTCGGGCAGTGTTTCATTAAGTTCGTCTAACTCTGGTTGTGATTTCCCATGTTCTTCTAACTCCCATTTTTCTACCCTTTTTTTGAACTTGTTCTTTAGTTTTTGTGGGCATCGTGTTATGGAATTGTTATAACTCCCCGAGCATTCAAAACCATTTGTGAAGTCTATACTTGGAATTTTAAGATTGGTGGTCTATACCCAGAGCTCATGAAGTTTCCTAAAAGATCACCAATGATTGAATTTTAAGGTTTCCAAGTTTGGGTGGGAGTTTTAGCTATTTTGAAAAAAATTGGTGGTTTTCGACCAGGTTTTGTGAACCCTCTATTTTACTACCTCAAAGGACATTGTTTCAAGGAATACAAAGGGAATGGAAACATAGTTTATTTCCATTATGATGCATTCTATACTTTTTATAATGGATCACATTGATGCAGAAAATGATGAATACTTAAAATCGAGTATGATTATCAGCTACTAGACATAGAAAATGGACATAAATGAATGCCATCAAAAGATACAGTGAATGAAATCAAAATATAGAAGTATTCAGAAAGAGCAGAAACACCAAAATATATCAAAAACATTGTATTATATTATATATATTGTCAACATTACAAACTTTGTATTCGATTACAAAATTGGGGCCATCAAAACATCACTTTTCAGACACACAGAGTAAACTTTAGCACACATATTCCCTCCACCACCTCCTAGAGGCGCTCAATCTAGGTTGGTGATAGTACATTTTCATGGGATTGAAAATTTAGGTGAACAACCCCATATCATTCCTCACTATCCCTACACGAAGGAGGGTTACAACTTCTTCAGTTGCTTCATTCTAGGTTGCAGTTTGATATAGATAGCTTCACCAATGAGACCACTCTATGGATAATTACTGATCCTTGCAATAGCCACGTTCACTCTGTGTAGGAATTTAGGCCTAACTAGAAACTCCATAACCCTCATCCCCTAGTCTCGACATCTAGAAGTACGAATAATGGTGTAAGAAAAATGCTCAAGGACTGTGGCATTGTGCACATGATCCTGACTCAAAAATGCTTCCCTAGGTATGCTACACAAGACTTCTTCCTCTATTTCACTTTGGATAACAAAGATCTATCTCTGTTGTTTTGATAGTAGCCTAAAGAGAGGACTACATTCGAATTCCTCAATTATGATGAAGTCATTCATCAATACACCGTCACTCTATGCACTCATCATTTTGAATGATTGAGGTTGATGAAGTATGGCTATGCCCACCGAATTTAATATATAAAACTAGTGATGTATTCAAGTTGGCTTTCATTAATACTTAGCAAATGATAGGATGATGACGTGACCAGAATAAACTAATGATGTGACAAAGATCCATTTGATTTTCCTAATTGATCTCTCAGCTAGACAGTTTGCATGTGTGATTCAATTGTATACCTAAAATTATAGTTATTTAATGTATAGTTTGTGAAGTATTTTAACTACACAAGAATTGACGACCATGGGGAAGAAACTAAAACAAGAAAATTTTGGTGATTGCCTAATGTCATATCATTCGCAAATGTAATCATTTATGGTCATTAATACTTCTCATCTTTTGGTTTTCAAGATAGGTAGTTAAGTGGTAAGAAAATTTTGCTATATTTAGAAATTGTTTAGTAACTACCAAAAGAAGGGATTCCTATATCTTTGTAGAGAATGAATCTTAGAGGATTTGAATTCTCCCATGTCCAATGTGTTGTAATAGGGGAAAGGAACAACTTTGTTTCTATTTTCAATTAATTCATGTTGCAATAACTCATAATCTGTGAATCATGAGTCCTGAATGTGATGTTGATTGTATTGATCTATGTGTTGTGTGTGTATTTAGAGCACTTTTTTGTGAAAGATTTCCTCTACTACATTAAATTCATTTATTACAACTATGAATCTTTCTTTTCTTTATATTAATGATCATCAATCATTCTAGTTTGTGTGCTAGTTGGTTTATGATTTCCTTGAACTTTACTCATATTAGCTTCATTTTTATGAGCTAGTGTTTGTTTCCTTTACTTCTTTCTAGTCAAAAGCATACCAATTATTGATTAAATCATATGAGGGAGTAAAAGTACCTCTAAAATTTAGAGGAAAGTCACAAATGCAATTGTGACATTTCTGGAGTTAGCAGTTTGGTCCCAGTGTACCACGAGCAATAGAGTTAATAATTTAGTTGTATTATAGAATACCAATCCATTCGCTAACAAATTTTTGGTGACTCTGCTGTAGAGTAACTATTCATAATTTTTGATAAGTTTCCATTGTGTCATGCATCAAAATGGTACTTCCCCACAATAATTTTTTTCCTATACTTCAACTTGATTTGGACTAGATGTAGGTAGAGCAGGAAGATATCATTTCATAATTAAATACACTTTCCTGGAGGTACAGAAGAAGTGTAGTAGATTATATACAAGCTAATCTTGTCTTGGAAGAGGAAGAAGAGTGGATCGGTGTCCACCTAGACCCGTGATTGGTCGTCCTCCTATATTGGTGTTTGAATATTATGAAAATCCACCTCACCATCCCAATTAATGTCTAAATCAATATCTTAATCAGTTTCAAAATCCCCCTCCATCTCAATTGCCACATAGGGATTAACCTAGGGGTGTCAACCTTTTCACTCCATTATGGATTTGGTGACTCTAAATACCTATGGCTTCAAACCCCTAGGGTAACTATATTGGACCCTTCACCCTATCACAATGAAATGATTTACCACGTGGCTCTAGAAAAAGATTCCCAAAATTCGTTGGTAAAGACACACAAGATCCAAAAGAGCACATCTTGGCCATGACTATTGTAAGTGGAATTTTAGGAGTTCAGGAAGAAGATTTCTTCATGAGGCTTTTTGTAGAAAACTTAATAGAAAACGTATTTGAATGGTTTATAGGATTGGAAAAGGGTTGTAAAACATGTTGGAATATTCTTCAAAAAAAATCCTCCAATGTTTCAAAAGTCCTTTTGATGTTGATGCTTTGTTAAGACAGTTCTTTTAGATTGTGAAAGAAATAAAAGAGCCTATGAGATATTTTGTATATCGCTTCAATAAATCACTTCAATGAATTCCTACACTAGAAAAATTGAGCAAGGTAATCTAGTTCCATGTATTTACTTTTGCTCTAGACCCTAATGTTCAACTCATTTTAAAAGGGACAAAATTTATGGGATTGAACAAGCTTAGCTTAAGGCAGTAAATATTGAAAATTATTTAATATCCGTGGGAAAATGGAAGCTAGATGATGCTAGAAAGTTTGTTATTGTCTGCTCACCACCCATCTATAGATTTTTTGAATCCCTATACTCTACATATCAACACCATCCCACTACTTAAAACATGAATTTAAAAATTTTGAGTACCACACACCTTCAACATGATAGAGAAGAGAATTAAAAAAAAGGAAAATTAGGTTTGTGATGCTTAGGCATATAGCCTGAATATCATGGTTGAGGTGGAGGATGATCCCAGCTCATCAAGTGATGACAAGAACCTTTCACCATAGGTAAGGTGTACTCTCACATTCCATTTTGTTTCTCCTCATCTCATTGAGGATAATTCACTTCCTTATGGCTCTGCTAGAGAAGGTCAAGTATCAGACTTTGTTCATCCCAAAGTATGAAGTCTTCACCTTTGAAAACCTTGCTTATGAAACTCTATGTGTAACTAGAAAGGATGATAAAGATATTTTGGTTGAAAATACAAAGGCTGGTGGTTAACGAATTTTAATCCTTTGTTTACTTTTGATAATTCATTCAAAATTTGTGATAATCTTCTGTTTGAGAATTCAAATCTCTATTTACAAGACATGCTAGCAAGAGAGGTCATTCATCCTTTAGATAATAATGAGGTGAAATATTTTTAAGTGGTAGAGGATAGAAATGTGATTGAGCCACGAGAAAGATATAGTGATGAAATAATAGTTTACAAGGTAAACGGTTGTGATGCTACAATAATGAATTAAGTCTCAATAAGGATCCAGTAGTAATCCAGATATTTTGGTATAGGATAATCTGCATCAAAAAGAAATTTATGATGAAAGGTGGTTGTTTGAGGATATGACGAGTGGTGAAATCCTTTTTAGTGAAGCCAATGTTTGTATAGTTCTAATTTTTGTCATTCTTCAAAAGTTGTATGAAGTGACGGGATATTTTAGGTTTGGATCATTTTTCTCCCAACCCATCAATGGTTTTGTGTGAGCAGTCTCTTCCCTCTTTCCTTGGTAGGTCCCATCCTACCTTGTGCATATTTTCTTTTGGTGTGTCATTTTTGTTGTGCTTGGTTTGACTTTTTTCTTTGGTTTTGTTTTGGTTCCTCCTCTATTTTCAACTCTATTCCCAATGGATATAGCACTGGTCTTGACATCTTTGGGTTCCTTGCCATGTCCTTTTCAATCCTCCTCCCTAGTCAAAGCCATTTTTACCCTAATTTTGGTCATCACCCTTAAAATTGGCATCTCCATTCAATTTTTTGTTAAGTTTATAAATCAAACGGTGTTTCACTAAGTTCTTCTAACTCTGGAAATGATTTCCCATGTTCTTCTAACTCCCATTTTTATTGCCCTTTGTTTGAACTTGTTCTTTAATTCTTGTGGGTAGTGTGTTATGAATTTTTTTTATAACTCCTCAAGCATTCAAAGCCCTTTGTGAAGTCTACACTTGGAATTTTAAGGTTGGCAGTCTGTACTTGAAGCTCACAAGCTTTCCTAAAAGAACACCAACAATTGAATTTTAAGGTTTCCAAGTTTGGGCAAGAGTTTTATCTATTTTGAAAACTATTAGCAGTTTTCGACCAGGTTTCATGAACCCTCTATTTTACCACCTCAAAGGACATTGTTTGAAGGAAGACAAAGGGAATGGTAGTGTAGTTTATTTTTGTTATGATGCATTCTAGAATTTTTATAATGAATCACATTAATGCAAAAAATGATAAATACTTAGAAAGGGGTATATTATCAGCTACCAGACATAGAAAACAAACATAAATGAATACCATCAAAAGATACAACGAATGAAAATAAAAATATAGAAGTATTCAAAAAGAGCAAAAACACAAAAATATATCAAAAACATTGTATTATATTATATATTGTCGACATTAGGAAATTAGTATTTGGTTACAAAATTGGGGGCATCAAAACATCACTTTTCAGACACACAGAGTAAACATCAGCACACATATTTCCTCCACCGCCTCCTGGAGGCACTCAATCTGGGCCGATGACAGCAGATTTTCATGGGATTACAGGAATTGGGTGAACATCCCCATATCATTCCTCACCTACCCTACATGAAGGAGGGTTACAACTTCTTCAGTTTCTTCATTCTAGGTTGCAATCATGATACAAATAGTGTCACCAATGAGATCATTTTATGGATAATTATTAAGACTTTCAATAGCCACATTCACTTTGTGTAGGAATTTAGGCCTAACTAGGTGCTCCTCTACCCACATCCCCCAGTCTCGACATCCAAAAGTATGAATAATGGTGTAAAAAAAATTCTCAAGGAGCATAGCATTGTGCACATGAACCTGACTCATAAATGCTTCCCCTGGTATGCTACACAACACTTCTTCCTCTATTTCACTCTAGAAAATAAAGATCTCTCAACTTGTCTGATAGTAGCCTAAAGAGAGGACTACATTTGACTTCCTCAATGATGATGAATTCTTTCATCGATACACCATCACTTTGTGCACTCACCATTTTGAATGCTTGAGGTTGATGAAGTATGGGTATGCCCATCGAATTTATAGAAAATTGATGATGTATTCAAGTTGGATTTCATTAATACTTAGCAAATGATAGGATGATGATGTAGCTAGAATTAATGGTTGATGTGACCAAGATCCATTTTATTTTCCCAATTGATCTCTCGGCTGGATAGTTTGCATGTGTGATTTAACTATATACCTAAAATAGCTATTTAATGTATAGTTTGTGAAGCATGTTAACTACACAAGAATTGATGACCATGGGGCATAAATTAAAACAAGAAACATTTTGTGATTGCCTAAGGTCATATCATTAGCGAATGTAATCATTTTCAACCATTAATACTTCCCATATGTTGGTTTTCAGGATAGGCAGTTAAGTGGTAAGAAAGTGTTGCTATATTTAGCAACCATTTAGTAAACGCTAAAATAGGGAAGGGATTCTTATATATTTGTAGAGAACAAATCTTGGAGGGGTTGAATTCTCTTGTGTGCACTGTGTTGTAACAGGGGAAAGGATCAACTTTATTTTTGTTTTCAATTAATTCATGTTGCAATAACTCACAATATGTGAATCATTGGTCATGAATGTGATGTTGATCATGTCGATCTATGTGTTGTGTGTGTATTTAGAGCACATTTTATGTGAAATATGTCCTCCACTATATTAAATTCATTTATTACAACTATGAATCTTTCTTTTCTTTATCTTGATGATCATCAATCGTTCTAGTCTATGTGCTAGTTGGTTTATGGTTTCCTTGAACTTCACTCACATTGGCTTCATTTTTATGAGCTAGTGTTTGTTTCCTTTACTACTTTCTGGTCAAAAGCATACCAATTATCGGTTAAACCATACAAGAGAGTTGTACCTATAAAATTCAGAGGAAAGTCACAAATGCAACTGTGAAATTTCTTGAGCTATTAGCGGTTTGGTCCTAGTGTACCATGGGCAATAGAGTTAACAATTTAGTTATATTTTAGAAGAACAATCCATTCGCTAACAATTGGATGGAATATTTAAATATCACATAATCCTAAAATTCTCCCACTTTATATTATACATTAAAATGATATCCATAGAAACCATAACTATAAGATCCTAGGCACATGCCCTTCTTGCACCAAGATAGATTTTTATGCTTATAGGATTTCTTAAGGAATCTACAACATTATCTTCAATGTCAATTTTTTGCAACAAAACCTTTTCATTCTCTACCATCTCTTAAAAAAATGATACTAAACATTGACATGCTTGGTATGAGCATAGAACATCCTTTTCCAAAAAAATAACACTATAGCTACCATAACCAAATCTAACCAACCTATAAGATAAACCAATACATTAGAAATACAATCTTTATAACTATAATGCCTCCTTAGAAGGATGTGTAGCAAACATGTACTCTACTTTGATGGTGGAAAAAGACCATGGATTGTTTCTTACTCATCCAACTAATTACATTTCTAAATATAGAGAGAACGTAGACAGTAGTGGACCTTTGACAATCCAAATCGCATACCCAGCCTATATCAACAAATACATGTGTGTTAAATTTCTTATCCACATCATTAATATCATGATAACACAAATAGTAATAAAAATTCCATCACAAACATATAAACAACCTCTCAATATAAGTATAATAATCCTTACTAGATTTAGACATGTAAACCTTCTCAAAACTCCCACTACTTGGGTCTAGTCTAATGTAATCCATTACACACATCAAGCTACTAAGAGCACTAGCATAAGGTACCTTAGACATATCCTAAAAATCATCATCTAACTTGGGACACTTATCTAAAAAAGGATTAGTTCCAACAAGAATATGAATACTCATATGCTTACAACCATGCATACTAAACCACTAAAAATGGTATCAACATAGTTACTCTAACTTAGCCAAAGTTTTATGTGTATTCAATCTTTCCTAATATCCATACTAAGAATCTATATTGAAGCCGCCAAAATTTTCATATCAAATATGCTAGAAATTTAAGTCTTGAGCTACATAATAATCATCTTATTAATACAAATAAATATCATTCACATACAATATTATTATTAAAATCTAATCATCAAAATTTAAACACAAACACAATTATCCTCCTTTCTCCTGACAAAATTTAAATCCAATGAGAACATGTCAAAATTATGGTATTGCATCATGGGTGACTATTTCAAGAAATACAATGAACATTTCAAACTACAAACCAAATTCTACTTTCCCTTCACAAAAAACCATTAGTTTGTCACATATAAATCTCCTCCTCAAGATCATCATGGAATAAATTAATGTTAACATTCATTTAATCAATTTCAAAATCACATGCAATAACAATAGATAATAGGAATCTAAGAGAAGGTAAATTAGTAATAGGAGAGAAATTTTCATTGAAATTAACTCCCTCTCTAGGAGTAACCCTTAATTATAAGAATTTTTATCAACCTTACAATATCCAAAGGATCACCTACAACCAAAAAAATATACACAAGAGAGAAACAATGAAAACCTCTTTCTTGTGAAGACCTCAAGGCTAATGCTGACGTTTGGGCTATTCTATAGAGGGTGGCGTGACCCTTTTCATGGAAAGGTTGCATGGATTTAAGACCAGTGCTTCCAAAGATTTCATTGATGCTTGGCATGGTCGTGTGCTCAACATGTTTGGGAGGGATACCACAATCAATGAATATTTTGTTGTGGAAGTGATGGGTATGTCGTTGGAAGGTAGGAAATTCTACAGGGACAAGAATCTCTCATAGTCGGCTAGGAAAATTTTTCTTTGAGACAGAGAACAGGCTAAAATGGTTAGATTGGATTGTGGTGGGTATGATAGGACCAAGATTAAACCTATCTGATAGGATGTGGCGGTAGCATTGATGTAGTACTTTACCCTCGATGGTAGATACGCAGTGTTGTATGGTCACCATTTTTTTTTTTTGAATCACTTCCGGCATGGTAAGCTTGTTTCCTTCCCATTTTACCTTTTGATGTATTTGGAGGAAGGAATCTCAAGTTTTAGGAAGAATCCTAGGAACCCTTTTCTGCATGAGTGTTTGATGTTGCTCATTATAAATTTTATTAAAGCTAACTACATTGTTGAAGCTCCCCGGTCCCCTATTTCGAAAAACAAGAGGAAAGGGAGTGGGAAATATTAGGTTGAGGAGATTCCAGAGAGTGAGGGAACATAAATTGAAGAGGAATCAAAGGGTTGTTTTGATGGATATAACACAGGCCTTGATTATACACCCCTATCTAGAGGGAATAAACCCTCAACTTCCAAGGCCAAACCTTCCCTCCTGCGTGTTAAACGAAAACTCAAGGAGGGTTTTTTGGAGGGTGAAGAGGAGGGGCTTTGTAGTGGTAAGATGGCCAAGGTCCGTTTGAAGGATGTGGGGGATAAATTTTAGGAGGTGGCAGAGGATTTCCAGGGTGTTAGGGTGGTGAATATGGGGAACTTGAACTCGGAGTTTGATGGTGTCGATGGGTTGCCTACTACTGGTAAGGTGAATTTTTTTGTTAATGTGGATGAATTTGCTCAAGTGTCAGTGTCCAAAGATAGGGGCAAAGCCAAGTTTATCCCCAATGTGTCTCAAGATGAGGATCCTCCTCCAGGCTCACAATAGGGTAGGGGTTTGTTTTGGGGGGCTATGGATTTTTTGTAGGCATCTAGTATGGTGAAAGAAGGGGCAAATATTTCTTTTAATTTATTGATGTGGCCGGTTTAAGAGGTGCAAGACCTCCACAATAAGCATGACATTATTTCATGTTGCAACATTTCCACTTTACACAATCTTAAGGAGAAGGACTCCATCTTTGGGTTGGCCAAGTCATTAAATTCCAGTGTTGGTTGTGTGGTGAATGAGCTAGCTAATCTAAAGAAAGACTATGGAGAAAAATAGGAAGCTCTATAAGGACATGGACATGATTATTAATATTAGCAGGGAGAAGTTGGAGGCTTCAACTGAAGGTATGGTATTCCTCAACCAAAAGGAAAAATAATGGATTGGAAAAGGACTATTTGATGAGCACATGAGCAAGGATAAGGGGAAGAGTGTTGTCATGGAAATGCAGACCACAAATCTAGGAGCTCGATCGAGTGTGCATACTCAAAGTAAAACTAAGAAGTGTAGTAGTTTCCCTAGCTAGGATGTGGATGATATCATGGAGATGCACGATAGGCTAGCGTCTAAGGATATGGAAGAGGAAAGGATGCTCAAAGAACTTCTCTAATGGTGGTTTTTGCTCTATTTTTTTTGTTGTTTGATGTTTGTTTTCGCTGATGGTCTACTAATATTCTGGTAATCAACTTTTTTTTGGTTTGTTGGGTGGGCAGTCCATTGTTACATCTTTTTTACCACTATTCTTTTTTGTACAAGGTTTCAGGTACCCTTCAAAACCTGTTTGTTGATCAAAAACAATGAAAATGCTATGAAGACAAAGAATTCATTAAATTAAAAAAAATGTGCAACATATAACGAATAAAATCATGTTATAAAGGAAATGATCAAAACCCTAACATATACTAATATCATGAAATTTTTCTTAATCTTATGATATGATACATAAAAAATAAAATGACCTTTAAAGTAAGCTTAAATTTATAAGTGTGAATAGGACCTAATAAAAACTAGTTATGTAATACATCATGTTCACACCAACATCCCCCTTAAGTATAACTTAGGGAGTATTATAAAATATAAAAAATATGCAAGAATTCATGGATGTATGGGTCCTCAAAATAAGGCCATGTTAGGTACCCATGTACAAAAAATCTCTCACAAGTAGAGTAAAGGAGAAAATGTTGCAAGAAAAAATCCCTCTCCTAAAGAGAAAAAGATGCAAACAAACATGTACTAATGAAAGGAGGGAATAAGGAATCAAAACACCCAAAATAATAATGAGATTTAGTCTTCACTTGATTTAGTCTTCCCTTTCCACTCCAAGTTTTCCTATTCTAGAGGAATTTGGAAAGGAAGATATAATTCAGGAGAAGGTCCAAGTTGAGGATCCCTTGTTGGTGAAGAATGTACTAGTTCTGAAGGTGATGGAGCAGACTAATGGTGCTGACAAAGTCTTGGAGGAGGGAGAGTATGTTCTAGATGATACTACCCTGTCTCTGGAGGAAATGAATACTGAATCTCATTTTGGTGTAAAAAATCTAAGTGATTCGCTAGCCCTTCTTGGCTTCCCACAAGGGTATAGTGATAAGGAGGATGACTAGGGATGGTCACAAGCTAATAATAAAGCCAAAAATAAAAATAAAAATAAAATATATGTTGGGGGGCCAATAAGGTGGGAAGACCCTCGTAAAGGGAATCAAGAATTAAGGACACTATGAGGGATGTGGCAGCTAGAAAATAGAGAACCTTGGACTCAATCGTAGGATCGAAGCCCAAGAAGAAGTATCTCGTGGGTTGGGTTAGGATGAAGGTGGGGGTGATTCTATTTTTTAAAAATGAAGTACATCTCCTGTAATATAAGGGGCCTTAATAGCCCATATAAACAGTTTCTGGTTAAATCTTGCATTCTTGGTAATAAAGTGGATGTTCTCCTATTACAGGAAATGAAGATGAAGAAAGAGACCTTTAAGAAAGTTATTGGAAGTATCTAGCCAAGAGCTAATTACTTTGTTAGTGAGGTTGAAGGTGCTTCAGGTGGTATTGCTACCCTTTGTAATCCCTCTAAATTGAAAGGATCTATGTGCTCTATGTGTAAGAACAGCTTCTTGAGATTACTCTGGAAGACATTGCTTCTCAAGAGAAATGGAATCTCTTAAATATTTATTCCCCTAATTCGAGCAGAGATATATTTTTGTTGTGGGAACAGCTAAGTGAAGCTATTTCTGATAGGAGTGATGATCACTGGATGCTTGGAGGTGATTTTAATTCTCCTCTCCTACCTTTAAAAAAGTATGGAGGGCTGGATGATTTCTCAAATAGTATGATGGAGTTGGTTGAGTTCTTCAATTTGGCAGGTCTAATTGATATCCCCCTCCAAGGAACTAAGTATACCCAGTCTAACAGGAGGAATGGAAGCTATCTAATCCAAGTCAAATTGGATAGGTTCTTGATCTCTACTAACTGGGATATTTCCCAATTCCTTTGTCTTTCTTCTCTCCCAAGGTTTGGATCTAATCATAATGTATTGGTGCTGAAAAGAAATTTGGACCATTATAGGGGACCTTTCCCTTTCAGATTTGAAGCCATGTGGAGCCTCAACCTAGATTTTGCTGCTTTGGTTAAATCTTGGTGGGAGGAACCCATAATAGGTACTTTGATGTATTGTTTGGTGGAATTTCATAATAAAGAAAAAAGTGAAAGGGTGGAATAAGTTGACCTTTGGCAACATCTTTGAGATAAAGAATACCTTGGGAAAATTTTTAAAAGAGGTTCAATATATTATGGAGACTAGCCAAGTGGATGAAGAGATATGTGCTAAGGAAAGAGATCTTAGATCCCAATGGTATAAGATAAACAAAATGAAGGAATTATTTTGGAAACAAAAGTATAGGGTTCAATGGTTGACAAAAGGGGATAGGAACACTAAATTCTTCCACCAATCCACTTTGAAACACAGAAGCAGAAACATAATAAGATCGTTGGTGAAAGAGGATGGCTCTAGTGTGACCAATGAAAAAGATATTGCAAGGGAAGCTATAAACTTCTTCTCCTCCTATCATATGAATCCTGGCAATGCTCTTCAGGTAAATGTTGACTTTCTTGAAGTGATCCCTAATGTAATTTCAGATTTAGACTTAAATATGATGACTAATGTTGTTTCTATGGAAGAAGTTAGAAAGGTTGTTTTCTCTTTTGTGCCTTCAAAGCCCCTGGCCCTAATGGGTTCCCTCCTATTTTTTTCCAAACTTACTGGTGCATTGTTAAAATAGACCTTTTTAATGTTGTCAGGGATTTCTTTAGGTTAGGTAGGTTTTTGAACTATTTGAATGATACTTGTATAGCTCTTATTCCTAAATCTATTGAAGCCTCAGCCATGAAATATTATAGACCTATCAGTCTTTGCAACACGGTCTATAAAATTTTATCTAAAATTTTGGTGTTTAGACTCAAACTGGTGCTAGGAAAAATGATTGCCTCAAATCAAAAGGGTTTTGTTCAAGGTAGAAACATTATTGATGTTGTTATTTCTACACACAAAATTATTCATTCAATGAATCATTCTAAAAATCCTGGGATGGCCTTCAAAATTGATACTTCCAAGGCCTTCAAAATGACTGGGTGTTTCCCAATTCAATGAAGCTTTTTTATTGATGGCTAGTCAAATTTCCCTTTTTCACATAACGTTATTGTGGACCTTTGGAATCCAGTTCCTCCTTTTGTTACCTGGGGTTTATGGAAGGAGAGGAATAATATAATTTTCAAAGATGTGGTGAGAAAAAGCTGGGAGGTAAGTCAGAATATTAAAACCCAAATTAAGGAAAACATTGAGGCAGGAAGATACAATTTCTCCAATACTTGGCCTAATTACAAACAAGTGAGGATAAAATAGAATTGAGGAATAAGGAGGGACTTAACCAAACTTAATTGGTCAAATATGCTTAACAAAATGGGTACTGTTTGGATTCATCTACTAAAAGATTGGGTTAAGTGTAATTTTGATGGGTGCTCAAAAGGCAACCCGAGACAAGCTACAGCTGGCAGTCTGGTAAGAAATCATAAAGGTGACTATATTATGGGTTTTGGACTGAATTTGGGTGTCTACTCTAACAACAAAGCTAAAGCAATGGCTAATATTGGAGGTTTCAATTATCTAAAAGAGTTGAGGTACAAAAATGTCATCATTGAAAGAGATTCTAAGCTAATTGTGGACATTCTAAATAAAGAAGTTGTTCCTCCTTGGGAAATAAAAAATATAATAGACAGATGCAAAGTTTTTTTAAAAAAATTAACATCTATCAGGTACAACATGTGTATAGGGAAGGAAACAAAGTTGTTGATTGTGTGGCCAATGTGGCGCTGAGCTATAGGGGATGGACGTGTTGGACCAATGGCAACATGTCGACGTCTTTAAGAGATGTAATCCTTAATGAAAGGTTTGAAAATGAATATCACATGCAAAATTGATAGGTTAGTTGTATGCAGGACTAACGATACCAAGTAGTGTTGTTTAGATTTCTATGTAATGATGGTATATGGAGTACGGGGTGGTATAGGAGGATCTTGGAAGGAGATAATTGAAATAATTTCCCTTTAAAGATGGTGTTCAATAATCACATGAAGTTATTAATTTTATAGAGGTTTTCATTTCTATGCATGCCAAAAAACCTTCTGTCAGTAATCCCTGTATTTCTATAGTGGGGAAAAGAATGAATTTTATTAAGGACTTAAATGCTTGTAAGATTAATGATGAGTATTGGGTTCTGGGAAATGTGAAGTCAGCTTTCTTAATAAGAAACTTCTTGAATTGTCATTCTATAATAGCTCTAAGTATTGCTTGGTGTTTGAGTGTTGGTTACATTTAGGGAAGAAAGTAGATTGTGTGGGTGAGCATGAAGAAAATCTTGGCACAACATAAGAATTTGCAGAGGAGTAAAATGGGCAGACCAAGGAAATGAATACAACCTCCAACTTTTGAAGCCCTCAAATAGAATGTGGACCTATGGAGGATGTTTGAGAATGCAGGTATGGTCCCATTCTTCCAATCTCTCAAAAGATATAATGAGAATTTAACGGCTAAATTCACCAATTCCTAGAGGAAGGGCAATGTCATTATAGGTGTAGTGAAGTTCGAGGTCACCTCTCATTTCATCATAGAAGCTATGGGTTTGCAGAATAATGGGCTAAAAGTTGCTAAGAAAAGTGGAGTGGACTACCAAAGGTTTGTTGATAAATTCCTCCATGAAGGTGAAAATCTCAAGAGATTCCAAAATGGGTATGCCAGACTTGAACTCCCTCCTCCTTTTTCTTTAGTAAGTCTATTTGTTATTTGTTATGTATTATTTTACTCTTGAGGGTAGGTACATGTTGTTCTATGCATACCACTTCCCTCTACTAAACCATATTAGGCATGCGGAGTGTATCAATCTACCATTTTACCTGTTGTCCTCCCTGCAGCTTAACATTGAAAAAGGCACTAGCCCTCCCCTCCACCAGGGTCTTATGCTAACGTTGTATAAATATACCCTAGCCTTGAATCCCCATGGAAATCCTTTAATTTCTAGAAGTGACAACCCAGACCGGTTTGATGAAGAAAATGTGGAACAGTCGGAGGAGGAAAACCCTAATGTTGATGAACTTCGGGCTGATGAACAAATTCCCCATCACCCTCCTACTATTGTTGCTAGGCATGTACTAATCCCTGCTAAAACCAACTCCCCTATGGCTAATGTGTCTAATCCCTCTACTCCTTTGTTGCAAAAGATTGAGGAAATGAAATGCTTTGAATTAGAGCTCATTAGAGCTGTTCCTGAAAAAAGGAAACACTCCCCTCTATTGTTGGAACCCTCGAAAGCTAAGAAACCTAGATAGGATATTAATCCTAGAGATGTAATACATATCACTAAGGAAGGGAACCAAATGGAGGAGGCTAAAGAAATTTTACAAGGGCAAGGGAGTGGCAGTAGTGGGGGAAGAAGGTTGGCATGACTGGAAAAGATTGCCTCAAAATAGAAAAAGGGAAAATAGAAATTGTCGGTGAATGAGGAGGAGGACCTAGGGTATGAATATTTTGAAGCTTAGGAAGATGAAGACTCTAAAGACCTAGATTTTGAGGACAATTCCTATGAGATGGGGGAGGATGTTTCAGAGGAGGAGAAAGAGGAGGAAGAGGAGGAGTAAGTGGAGCCTTCTGAGAAAAAGATGGAGGTCGGGAATGAGCAGGATGTTGGGTTCTCTGGAATGGAGAACAAAGTTGGGGATCTTAGTAATGATTTTTTAAAAAGTAGACTAAATTTTTTATAGGTATAGTTTGAAAACATGGAGAAGGAATTAGTAACTCTCATGAGAGTAACTAATAGGTTGATGAGAAGAGCGATGCTTGGAGCACCTTCTGGTGAAACAAAGATTACCAGGAAACTTAAGAAATAAGGGAAACCCGATACCCTAAAGACTTTGGACAAAATTGAGGGCCCTGACTAGCACGAATACATTACTCTCATGGGAGAGTATGGGGACCTGTTAAAGAAAGCCAATTAATGGCTTGTGTTGTTGCTCTTCTATTTTTTGTTGTGTTTTTTGTCTTTTTATCATATCTAGGACTTTTTTGTTAATTTTTATAGATCTTATGGTGGAATACCACCTAGGATACTATCAATTAAATTAATGGTCTTCGTAGATCAAATAATGCTGGTAAAAACTTAATGTTTTTGATTGATAATGGTTGGACAATGGTTACTATTTTAAATATTGGCTTGCATATTGATGTTGTTTTTTGGTTAGTTGGTGGTGTTGTTTCCCACCTCTCTAGTTCTTTTTGGTCTATTACTGTAATGATGGGATTAGGGCCCTTCCCTGCTTATCTAATAAAAAACAAACTAACTACCTATGAATCAAGCAATACAAGATAGATAAGATAAGTTCTAGAAAATCCAAATAAGACTTCTAGAAATAATCTTTTATCCTAAGTAAACTTAACATGTGAATATGTCCCCTAATTCCATAATGAGTGAATTAGCTAGGTACAATACCTTTATTCACACCAATAGGGAGAATGAAAGGTGTACGCCAATATAGTTGTCTTGTTTAGAAAATCTCTAATACTTGGGTGATACCAAGCTAAGAGTACAGGGTTGGTCTAAATGGCTTAGCTGATGTTCCCAACCCATTCTTTTGATGGAATAATATTCATGAATGTGCCTCATGTACCCTCTTGGTATTTATAAGACACACTAGATAGCTTGTTTCAACCTAGCTTAAGACCTTTTGGTCATTTCCTTTCATAGTGCAGGTTAGATCTACTCTATGGATAGGTGATTCTACTCTCCAAGTCAGTCTGTCATCCTTGGGAAAATCCACTCTATCCTTAGGTGGCTCCATTTTATTTGGGAAAACTTGTTGGTCATCTGTGTAATCCCTTTTGGGTGGATGCACTTTGTCCTTGGGCGATCTTGTATCCCATAAGCAGATATTTTCTTACACAAGTGATGCCATCAATATAAAACCTTGTTCTAGATAGGTGATTCTTCTTTGTCAATGTGTGATCCTATTTTCCTTAGTAAAATCCATTTTTCATGGGCGATTCCACTAACATGCAATCATGTATTCATTTGGTGAATGCACTCTATCAATGGGTGATTCTATTCAGTCAAACCATTGAATCAAACTTTCCTTCTTAGGAATATACATCATATTCTTGGGTAGATCTATTTGTCCTATATAGATCCTTCTTGGGTGGATGTTCTCTATCCTTGGGTGATCCTATAAATAGGAAATTCCATTTTTGGGTGATTTTTCTTTGTGGATAGGCAATTCTATTCTTGGGAAAATACATTTCTAAAAGGGTGAATCCACACTATTCTTGGGTGGACACATTCCCCATGCAAAATCTAGAGAGAAAATACTTTTAATCAAAGATAGACCTAGTTATTCCTAAGCCACTCCTGTAATCAAAACATTTTTTGCATCCTTCAATCACTTGTACCTAAAATTTTCATCATGATACCCCTTTCAAAATTCAAAATCATCATTTTATTAATACGAGGACATCCTTGAATGTACACCATTGATATCCTCATCATCCTACATGGAAATCTATCCTCCTAACACTTGTTTGAGAAAGTTTAAATCCTAATCCAATCATCATCATCATGCTTTCTTAGGAATGTTTCCTATCCTAATTTAGTAACCCCCATTAGCTAAATCAACTTGTCTTGAGTGAGAGGTTCAGTTCATGTCAAAATAAACTATTCTTGAGAACTTTTTGAATCTCAAGTACAATCTTACTATCATCATCCCTTGTACTTGAGAATTTATACTGTCTCAAGTACCAATCAATCTCATCATCATCAACTTAATTTCTCAAGTCAAATTGGAGTGCTACATTTATCATCAAATCAAACATCTAATCACTCTTATTTATTTCTATCTATGGGATTAGATTAGTCATTATCATTTCATTCAATGATCTTCGCATTTTTCATGCCTGTCACCACACGGTTAAAGATCAAGAAGCTCATGAAACAATAGCAAGAACAATTCTACCAATCTCCCTATTCTATCAACCCGCCTAATAGCAAGCAATCTCAACAAATTAACATGCAAGGTGAATCATCAAATCCACATTATCCCCATGACCTTGTATCCATCAAAGAATAAATGGTTTCTCAATCAAAACCAACTCTTAGCCTTCAATAGCATTATAAAAATCCAACTAATGTGTGCATGACCTATCACCTCATAAATTCACATTTTGAAGCTATCCTCACTAAACTACTCATACAAGTCACTAAGCTTCTACCAAGGTTTTATGTGACACAATATCTAAGCACAATTCGACCATCAACCCCTTAGGCTCCACCTAAAAAATCTTGGAACATACCAAAATTTGGGAATGATATAGTTTTCTAGGTTCCTCCCTCTCCCTTTCACATTCCTATAATAAGATCCAGATTGGGCCTTAGTCCTATTCATAGACCTAATCCTGCATCATCCACACAATTCTAGGGTCATCCCTCACAACATCCAAAATCCCACATCACAAGTATCAATTCATCCCCATTCTTAATGGAATATGATAGCCCCAGAACTAATTATCCATCCACATCCACCCCCTATCATGTTCCTCTTGTACTAGTTCAACTAGTATATAATACCTCTTATGCTACCAGTCCATCTTCATCGCATCTTCAACCTCCTACAAATCATCCACCTCAATCCTATCCTAATCATCCACCTCAATCCTATCATAATACTCCACCATAATCCTATCTTAACCCTCCACCTACATATTTTTCTATGTGGTACCATTAGTGCCCTACATCAATGCATCCTATGGAACTGAAAGGAAAATTGCAACCATCTACTGAAAATTTCCACATAGCTCAAATAGAGAAATACATGAAAAAAAGTATTAAGAATCCATATACAAAAGAATATACAACATACCATAAAACATGACACAATATATAGCCTAGGAAAACCCTTGAGAGAGAAAAACACAGCATCCAAAAGCATCCATCACTCATCTATTATTCAACAATAAATATTACAATACATCTTCAAATTTCTCCATGAACACCTTTGAAACCTCAGGCCCTATACAAGCACTCCATGTGAACAAGCATGTAACCACACATCTCATGCCATGCTTCAATCTTCACAAAAGCTAACAAGAGGTGCTCTCAAATCCTTAGCCAAAGAGCCAAGCCAACTATCCAAACTTAGACAACTACCCATATGGTTTATTTTATAGAAGCAATCTCACACAAAACCACAAAGTGGTATTACATAAAACCATGTGACTAATACCATGAGCTTAAAAAACCATTAACCTCTCATTTACTATTGGTACTAACTTTTCCCAATATTAAATATTATTCCATGTGCAACCCCACATTAAATATTTACCAATGTTACATAAAACACATAAAGGTGTGACATAGTTGGAGTTTGTTGCTAGTACATTTAGTGGTGATCATGGATTTTCCTTGTGCTTTAGGGACTTTGGCATGACATGATTTTTTATATAGGTTCTTTTTTAGTGGTGTTGGATTGGTTTTGGTTTGGTTTTTGATGGTGTATCTTTTGGGCTTGAGGATCATGGTTTTGGTTGATCTTCATTGAGGAGGTTGTTATTACAATGTTATGGATAGTTTGCTTACATGATTCAATGGTATATTGTGACAATGATGGTTTGGAGGTTTTGTATCTCCTTGGTTTGGAGATCAGTGTTTGTACTCTTCCCTTTGGAATCTCGGTGTTGAGTTATTTGATTATTTTGGGGCCATGAAGGATCTTCATTTAGAGCATAGTTATCATATTTCCATGGAGATATCAATATTGATGAGCCTAGTTTTTGGTCCAATTTTGGGTAGAATCTATAGTTTATTTGTTGGTAGATGTCATGGAATTTAATGTTAAATGTGGGTATTTTCATAATTTTTCCCTCAAACCATTGACATTGGACTTAATCCTATCTCTGCAAGCGTTAATGACATTTGGAATATTATGTGGATTATCTATATTGATTTTGCATGTGGTTAATGAATGTTCCTTAAGGTGGTTATAGATGTGAGGTTATTATGCATACTGACTTTGCCATGCAGATCTAATATTCTAAGTTGAGGAAGACACTGCTAGCTGGGCATGCACCATAACGTCTAGCAAAGGAATCACTCCAAGTCAGAGAAGGCTGACGGTAGAAGATTCTCCATGCAACTAAACGTAACCACCTTGTAGTGGACTTTAATGATCGAGCATGCACGGGCAGTACTACTGTGCTGAGTCTGTATTTGGACCTACATGTTTGACCAGATTCCATGCACACATAAACACCATCACTTTATTTTCTATATTTCCCCTAAATGGCATCCTCCTAGTCATGAAGTTGACTGCCTTGTTGAGTTGTTAGTATAAATAATGATCTGATGCTCCTTCTTCAGGAGGTTGCACAATTTGATATTGTACTTGCACTCTCTAGTTTCCAATAATACAGATACACTACTCTTTTGTACTCATGATTTATAGTGAATAAAATAAAGTTTTGAGTTCGAGAATCTAAGTTCTCATTATTTTTAGAGGATACTTATCCAAGGGGGACCACTTGGTGAGTAATCCATCTTCTTATTTTAGCATTAGTTTAGTATTACTTGTTTAGTACTTAGTTAGAAGTTTGGCACTGACTGTTCCTGCAGCCACTAGAATTCCATTATGTGACTATTCCTGCAGACAGAGTAGTTTCATGTTTGTTGCTCATATTTTTATTCTTGTTGTGCATTTCATCTTAGCATAGTCATTGATTGATGTCCAGTGTTTGTCTCATTCCTTTTCAAGCAATTTACTTTCAGTATTGTGTGTCCCTTAGCTATAGAATGAAATGGCTACTTTGAGTTCATAGTACATAGTGTTGACCCATTTCAAGTTCACGTCCCTGGGTTCACAATTTAAATGCACCTTCATGGTGATTGAAATAGCTATTCAGGTTAGATGTCCAATATTTGAATCATGGTTGTAAAGGCTTAGTTATTAAAATCATTGTAGGAGGCCAACATTTATGGTGTCGTTGTCAGGGATGGTGTCAAACTAGGGATTCTTTTGGAGTCATTGGTAGTTTATCTTGTTGTAGTGCTTGTGGAAGTTGTTCTTAGTATATAGTCATTTAGGAAGTAATGACCCCCCTTATTCTTTACCAATTTTTTGTGTGAGCTGACTGATAGTGAGTGATACTCCATGCATAGAGGAAGGAGAAGGGATGCTTATGGGAGATTCCTTCCTAACAATCCTAATCCATTCCAACTAGTTGAATATCAAAATCTATTAGAAGAAGAAGAATATCCACACCCCTTTGTTGATGCATATCCTGATCTGACTAGTTCTGAAGTCTGCTCTAAAAATCAAAATTGGCTTGAGAACCACTTTTCTTTGGAACCACATCAAGCAGGCATGGGTGATACAAATAGGAACAAACCTAACCAACCAATTTTTCCTTTCCCTATTTCCCATCAGAATGAAGTTGACAACATCAAGAACATTCCTACCTCAACACTCCCAAAGTTTTATGGACTTGTCACAGAAGATCCTAATACCTTTTTATTTGAGTTTGAAATACTTTGTAGGAGTTATGATTATACTATTTATGCCCATAGGATTAAGCTATTTCCTACCACTTTGAAAGAGGTTGCATTAAGATGGTTCATGAGCCTAGGAAGAGATACTATGGAAACTTGGGAAGACATGAAGATTAAATTCCTTGAGAAATACAATAAATATTGCAGGGGCAGTGACATGAGAGGAGGTGACATTTTCAAGATGCAGCAAAAGGAAGATGAGAGCCTGGAAGATTACATTGCAAGGTTTTTGTTTTTCTTACAAAAATATCCACACCATACACTTAATGAAGACTCACAAAAGTTGTTTTTCCTGAGAGGAATCAATAATAGTTGCACTGATGCCTTGGACCTCATGGGAGGAGGATATATCTCCCAAGTTCCTTGGGAGGATATCAAGAAAATATGCCAAAACTACTCTAGGGAAGCTTCAAAGAAGAGGAGAGCTTACCAATCTTCCATGGGTAAATCAACTACTAGTGGAGTTTCAACAATGGAGATTACTCATTTGTTGGTAGACTTCAAGCAAGATATTATAAATAATCTAGCTACTCAATTAGATACACTTCAGGCCAAGAAGAAGCAATAGGAGATAGAGGCAATGTTGGAGGAGTATTTCCCCCACTGCAGACAAAAGAACAAGGACTATAGATGTAAGATGGTAGCTAATCTTGAAAGAAAGAAAATTCCACCTGAGTTCAAGCCAATCCAGATTGAAGAAGACCAATTCTACTATGTTGCACAAAGGAAGCCTTGGGTTCCAAGACAAGGTATGCCACGGGATCCACTATCCTATGTTGGGCCATATTTTAACTCCTAGTTATCTGGTAACCAATGGAAGTCCTCATACCCATCCAGTTATGGAGGATATCCACCACTACCTTGGAGTAGCCCTCCAAATGCTTGGACCAGTCATCAGATTTCTCCACCCCAGTGGCAACAACCTTAGGGGAATTGGTAGCCACTTCCAGGAAATTGGCAGCAAACAAATCAATGGAGAGGAGGATAGCAATGGCCTACCCAGACAACCAATTACATGCAACCACCTTCTCAGCCCCAACAACCTGCTATAATGCCTCCACCTGCTAATCCAAGCTCAAATGCACC